>JAQIXU010000179.1:0-53823 GCA_034701245.1 Strigamia transsilvanica
GTTTTATCCCACTTTAATCAGAATATTGAAATTTTTTTGGAAAAATACTAAAAAATTGATCAATCCTTTACAACTGACTTGTGAGATCGACTCAATCCTCGTCCGATAGAAAAAAAAATTCTTTTTAATTTTATACAATTAAATTTTTAAACCAGTCAATTGTCTAGCCACAAAAGTGTTTGCGTATTAATCGTGCTCATACAAACTTAGCCTTTACTAGCACCACTCAATACCAAAGCCAACATAATTGAATCATTTGGTACCAAACGTGGCATCAAATGATGAAGTTGTTTTAGTTTTTCGTTGTTGTTTTTTCCCACAACCAAAACAATCTACAATTGAAGCTGTTTCCGTTTGCTTCTTGGCTGGTTTAAGTACATTTCATCTATTGATGCTGATAGTTAAGAATTAAAATTTTGGTGCGTCATAAAAAAATTATTATTGAGCGTAGAATCGTTTTTGCAACCGAAAAATCATCTAATTTACTAATTCTGTACAAACGACTAGTTTTTCTTCCATTGCTATAATTTACAACGTAATTTCAAACAAATACAACTATTCTGCTTATCAGATGAGGCATACAGCTAATGAACAAAACCCAAAATCTAGATAAATTTAAACAAGAATTAATAGTTGTTATTTTGTATAAGTTCTTAATAGAGCAAATTTCTTATAATGCATAAATACCCGTTGTACGCAAAACAACAAACTCCAAGAAATGTTTACCCGCGTTTCTCAAGAAAGCAATTTAAAATACTCATTAAATGTAATGTATTATTCCCAACTTTTTGAAACGTGTACCATCTAAATAACATAGCAATCTTCGATTTGCTACAAACTTTTGACTCCAAAAGGAACCCCTCAATTTTTTTCCTTTCTATTTTCCACTTTTTTTTTTCATCCAATGCTGAGATAAGTAGTTTTCCTCTTTTTATGTGTGATGTGTCAACTCCCAAACCGATTCTCATGCAAAATGGCCCAAGACACTGACTTGCAATGGGTGCAGCGCCATGAAAAGACGACGCGCCTCCCTCAGGCGAGTACTGAGGAACTACTCACGGGCCCCTTGCATGCAAACCAACTCAAATACACACCCGGGTCCCATCCTACCTACCAACATGTACACAAACTTATGCTTCCGCCATAAATTCAACCCCAAAAAATATCAAATAAATTTTTTTTACAAGCAGAAATTAAACCCAACGACAAACAACGATAAAAAAGCAATTAAATTCAATATAAATTAATTGATAAAGTACAAAGAGATCGGTTGGGTTCTATTCCCCTTCCCAGCCGTCAATTTTACGGGCGCCATCCATCCCCCTAAGGGTGTCATACAGATCCAAGCCGAGTAGAGTATGCAAAAAAATGAGCAAAGGGACGAGAAAAGCAACCATCAGGCCACAAAAAATTCTCATCTTCTTGAATTACTTCCCTTCAGCTCCCCAAAGGCGGGTGGAAAAAATGAAGTTAGACGCGCGGGGCACTTGGGAAGACCCAACTTGATCCCGATGCAAAAATTCGAACCCTTTCGCGTCCTCGCTTACCTGTTTCAAAAGAGCCACCAGAGGCGTCATTACGTCCTGCTCCACCATGGCATCGCATGTCTCATGTCCCATTGTGCTCAAGTTCCTGTGAAAAACAAAAGCAGAAACAAACAAAAAATGTTAATATTTTATACAACATCCTGCAATTTCAAATCAATAAATCACCAACAATTTTTTTTATTTATTTAATTCCCAAAAGAATCCCCAAAAAAAATCAAACGAGTTAAAAAGAGAAAGTCGGAGAAGTAAATAGAAGCGTAATTATTCCCAGGATATGCCATTAGCCCCACAGAAGCAGGGCCCCTACCGGCACCACAATCACACACAACTTGTGACTCATACAAATGAACTCCCATAACCAGCCCTTTGCACCCAATCATGGCAAACAAAAAGAGGTGGGGGCGAGAAACAAATCAATAAAAAGCTAATTAAAGGAGGCGTGGGCCCTTAATTTGCCACAATCAAACAATAGAAAGTGAAGAACAAAAAAAAATTGAAAAAAATAAAAATAAATAAAGTTTGAGTGCATTCAAAATCCGTCAATTCTCTAATGGGCGTACAGTGGTGAGTCAACTCTAAAAGCAGCACTCGGGGACGAGTCTTCTCCTTACTTAATGCAGCTTAGGTGTATAAATGCATCTTGCGCCCCCAGTTTAATGATTATGCACGTAAGACGGTCCGAATGGGCTGGGTGTACTCCAACGACGAAGGCGACTTTGCACCACTTATAAATCACAAGCGCACAAGGCCCCACGAGAAGCACAAATTAGGACTCGACGCTAGGTCATCATGAGCCAGACCGGGGCGCATCTATCTCGATTTTGCCCGTGACATTACGGAAGGGAAACAGCTAACTCTAGGGGAAGCGACGCATAGATACTCCATCTTGGTTAGTTACACTCCGTCGACAAGTGTTCCATTAGGGTTAATGGTCACCAAAACTGAGGTAAAAAAATAAAAAAAAAGGTTCCAAATGGACCAAAATACCACCACCTATAATCAAAATAAAAATATAAAAAAATATTGTTTTTAGAGATTATAAAATTTTTCTATTTGATGGAAGAGATCTTTCGAGAGAAAACGAAAAAATTTTCAATTCTCTTGCGTATTTAATCACTTTTATTTGTTTTCGGGGAAACGTGCAGTTAAAAATAAATTTTCTTAAGCCGGCAATGTGTAAACAATTGCGACCACTCGCACTTAATTCATTAGGTCCGGGTGGTGACCGCAAGCAGAGGATAGATAGCAAGTTGCGAGAACTCAATTTGTAAATGTAAACAAAACCAATTTGCACTCATGTTACGGACACAGCAGAAACCAGATTGAAAATTACAGCTGCGCCATTCACGCATCGAAATGTCAAAACCAATTCCATCACTTTAAATAGATTGGAGCGTCGTAAATGGCCCGCGAAAAAAAACGTCGGGATCCATGTAGAAACAATATGCAAAAAGTCACAACGCTGCATCTCAAAACATAAATCTATTTGAAAATTGATACAATTCCCTAAAACCTTTCTCAGAGCAATGCGCGCTCGAGTTTCAGGTGAAAATTTGCATAAGTGGCATACGCGGACAAGGTGTGGCAAAAGGGTGGTGGAAAAGGGAGGCGACTAGAGGTCAGAGGGGAGTTCTATTGATGCATTCAACTTTTTCCTGGCGGACGTCTTCGTTTCTGGCATCACATGCACGCGTAATAAATCCTGCTCAATGTGTGACAGTCGCCATTATGATTGTCGCGAGAACTATACGAGATAGAAAATTGGCGAGAAGAGCTAGTGAAGAAGATGGTTGCAAACCAACGTGCATTTTCACATGTCATTTGTCAGGCGTCCGTAACGGGATCCCTTCGTTGGGACAAAAGAGAGAAAAGGAACCGGGAATTCGCAGTCGGGCGCTCCATCGTTTCTTGCCGTATTGCTGAGTGCACACCAACGGCATCAGACGTCGTTCCCGCGGGACTGTGCTCTCATCCCTTCAGACGTACGATGCATCGGGGTATTGAAGACAATTGAGCAATCAATTTTCCAAGTGTATGTACACCAGACGAAACTTACGCTCATGAAAAGAAAAAAAAGTAGAAGGAAAAGAGAAGGAAGGAAAAAAAATCACATTCATCTGCATCTTCGATTGCAAAAAAGTGTTTTGTCGTTTGCTAGTTCGCATAAATTGGCGTCAATGAAACGCTAATCTTTGTGCCTTGGGCAGAAGCTGGGACGCGAAGAAACCACCAGGGAGCTGTGAACTCCCAACAACTGCAAACTAGAATGCAAATGAAGCTTGGAATAAAATTTCTCTGGCTGTGAATCAAAAAGTATTGATTACTAAACACCACACTAGAGAATAATTTTATTTCCCAAAAATAAAAAAAATATATAAAAATGTCAAATAATGGGATAAAATGGAAATGAAAAAATAAATTCAAATTGTTTTTTTTTTTTTTTTTTTTGGTTATTTAAATATTTACCTGAGGGCTGATGCTACGGAGTGCCGCACGACGTAACTCGGGTCCACGAGAAGTGGCGCCATCATGCGGATAACATCTGATTTTAGGATTTCGGAAATGATGTTGGGATCGGTGATCACAGCGACGGATAAACTTTGACACGCACATTCTTTTTCTTCGACTGTCGTGGAAGTCTGCAACTAAATTAAGAAATAAAAATTATTAATTATCAAAGAGAATATTTAAATCGTATTCAGAAAATCAATTTTAAACCATTGTTTTCTTTATACGTGTAAAAACTGTTAATCTAACTGGAAATACACATCATGAATACACATGAATGGTATGTTTTATTGTTTTGTGTATTTGTGTTTCAAGTAAATAGAGGAGAATTTACCTTGTCAATAATGGCTACTAACACACTTTCTTCACCGGTGCCATTGCTTTCTTCGGTTTGCAGTGTGTCTTTAACACTCGGCAATCCAGTAGGTTCGCTAGGTTTTCTCTTTCGTCTGTTACGCTTTGATTTTCCCATTTTAATCGATTCAGCTAAAAACTAGCACGTGTATTCAGACGCGAACTGACAAAAACGTGGCCACGAGGATAGCCCTTTTGCACACGGGAGAGACATGCGTACGCGGGTATGACGCTATAGGAATGTACAAATGCTTTGAATGTTTAGGACAATAAATCATGTGTTTATATACATTTAATTTATTTTGAATGCAAATAGGCGTTTTTATTCATGGAAGTAAGGTTAGAATTAAAATTTTAAAACTAACTAATTACTACCAATCCTGCGCCGTCTTTTATCTCAACCAATCACATCTGAGAATACATTTTCGAAATGGCGGACTCGAATGTACACAGTTTAAATCTGGTTATGTTGTGTATATTACAGCACCTCCTTGATTACAGACAGTTACGATTACTTTTTATGCAAATTGTGAGATTTTAGGGAGGTCAAATCGGGACACAAGAAAAAATGTTCCAAATATAATATTATTATTATTATACAATTTTTGTTTTAAATAGTAATAATATATTCCAATAAATAAATAAATAAAAATACAGAACACTACAATGTGGTCTTGATTCAAGTGCATCGCTTTTATATTTCCGCTATTAATCGACGATTTGAGATTCCTGTTATTGTAATTGCAATCCAAGAGGCTTCAATTTCAATTGTTTCGAGGTTAATATTTAATTCGGACGTTTTTTCATTTTCCAAATTCATTTTCACCAATTCCTACGTGCATTTTGTGCTTCGGTTTCCAAACCCTCCCCATCAGTCGAAAGTGCACATACGAATGAACGCCTAAATTCTAGTTATTTGTGATTCGGTCATGCATGCAGTCCTTGAATCCTCGGAGTCTGGGCTGTTACAATACGCATTCACAAAGATTGTAGACTTATGTATTGAAGCAAAAAGTTTGCAATTAAATTTAATATTTATTCGAACGGAAGTTCTTCATTTAATGCCTAGAGTTCGAAATTTTGGGGACATACAAATCGTTTTCCTTCATGTATGGATTGTGCGTGTCCTAATTAAACCATTTCAATGTCTTAAAGGTGGATTGTTAATATCAACTGTTCAAGACCATAAGATAAGGAAAATATACATCCAGATCC
This sequence comes from Strigamia transsilvanica, assembly GCA_034701245.1. NCBI lineage: Eukaryota > Metazoa > Arthropoda > Chilopoda > Geophilomorpha > Linotaeniidae > Strigamia > Strigamia transsilvanica. Next base: position 5,625 of record JAQIXU010000179.1, read on the forward strand.
TTAGATCCAGTAATGTTTGAAAGGCTGGTTTGATAGAAGTTCAGTAAAGGAAAAGAAAAAAAAAGTCACTTCTGCCAATCAAAAGAGAATAGTTCACTTTTGGAGGCGTGGATTGAATAATTATTTACGACATGCATCCATGCTTTTGGTGTTATTCACTCGTGTCAATTGAAAATTGAACTTTGAGGTTTTGTATCTTTAAAAAAAAAAAATCTATTTCTACCCGGTTGTAATTTTCAGTAGAATGTCAGATAGATGACCGATGCTGTGTTAAACAATTACCCCGAACTCAACATACGCTTCGGCCTTCTGGGGTCCATTCGTTCATTGATTTTCTTAAACATTTTGCCTTTGGAGGACGGTACATTTTATTGTTTGTTGACACTATTATGAGTATCCAAAGTCCCAACAGATGGCGCTGTTTGCTCTGGCGGGAAAATAGCCATTTACGGCTTATAAATATTTCAAATAAAAAAAATAAGAACTCATGTATAAAGTTTGTTGATTTTAAAATTTTATTCTCTGCTTTGATTACTGCAGGAAAATCATCTTCAACAGTAAATTTGTTATTACAAGTTGATTCATCTTGGCAAAATTATTGAGATGTTTAACCACAGGCAATTAGTACTCAGAAAGCGGTCACATTATCTTGAATGTGGTCGTTTTAACATATGTAGTGGAACTTGCATTGAGCAGATAAAAATTATTACAATTTCCACACATTTGCAGTCATTTTTACTTAATAAATAAAATAATAATATTCAACTCTTCAACTCCTAACCTAAACATCTGAACATTAACTAAATGATGACATGCATAACATAGCACATGTAAGGCAAAGAGAATTAATTTGCCCCGAATGTATTTTGATCCTCTCGTATACATTCACAAGTTGTCCATCAAATTCACCAAACACGTTAATAAATTATTATCAATCTTAAATTCGCTCGTGGTAAATGTAAAATATCATAAATTTCCACCCAAAAAAAGTCCCTCCAAAGTTTGAGTACATCCACCGGCATTTTACATAGGAAATATTCTTCTTTTTCATGAATTTGATAATTCCGTCCTCCACCCCAGGCCAACTGTTGTGCGAGTAGATGGAAGGTACGAGTAAACACTGGCGTTGGACCTCCTCCAGGATCAATACTGTATTCCATGAATACATCTGCCTATCAATCGGTGGGCGTCATGACAACCAGCCATGGCCCCCCTGGGGAGTTGGACCGCAGCGACGCATGGCTTGTGCGTGGGGGTAAGGTAAGAAAAAAAAATGAAAATAAAAACAAAAAATCCAAAAGAACAATAAAGAAAAAAACGATATCGTACAAAAAGCATCGTCATTAGACGATGGGAAATGTTTTTCAAGTTCAACAAGTGGCCGCACTCTCCTTATACAGTAGCTCAAATGGACACGAGTTGAGGAAAGTGGAGCCGTCTCGACTCAGGACACAAAAACCAATCGATAAAATTTTCCCTTCCTCCACTCCACGTTTCATCCTCATCCTTCTCATCGTTTCAATTTCCTCTTGGGCATATGCAAATGTCATGTGTGGACGCCCTTCCTGGACAAAGGAACCCCGAGAGAGAATCAAACTCCCCTCCCTTCTTTTATTGACTTTATATTTCATCCAAGCAGCTGCTGATTGCCAAGTTTGTCCACTCAAATCTGTTTTTGAAAATAAACTTTTTTTCCCTCTTTAAATCATTTTTTATATTTTATTTTAATAATAATAATAATAATAATAATAATAATAATAATAATAATACCTTAGTAATAATAATAATAATAATAATAATAATAAGTAAAGCAAAATGGATGGATTAAAATTATTTACAAAAATAAAGAAAAAAATCCACACAACAACAGAGAAATGTTACAACATCAACATAAAAAAAGGTCAGCACAACATCATTCATCAACTGTCCATCTTTAAAACTGTCACTTATTTACGACAATTGGGGAGGGGAAAAAATATCATATTTCCATCTGTAATACATCACACACATTCATATTCCACAACTTACAAATTTAATGATAATAATAAAAATTAATTAATTTATAATAATAAATCCATCACTGGCACGCCATTACTTCTTGCGGTGTCGAATTACTCCTGCCCTCATCAACGACCATATTAGTCGTCTCAAAAGGCGGCGAGGAGCCTCGACTACTCCCACTCTCTTCAGGAACGCTACTACTACACTCGCACGTCTCCATCGCATCTTTAATGTCTGTGGACGTGGATGACGAATGATCCGGAGACGAAGCGGTCGACGAGTTCTTTCCATCACCGATCCCTTCCGCAGGCAGAGAATGAACACGTCGCATGTGTTTTTTAAGGTTCTTGAGCAAGAAAAACCTTTCGTCGCACATTTTGCACGCGTATTCGCGTTCGGTGCGCGGATGCACTTCAGATACGTGTTGATCGAGCGTGTCGGTCGACGCGAAACAATCGGGACAGAATTCACACGCAAAACTTCCGGAAAGTGGCGACGCCTCATTAGTGGTGGCACAAGACGTTGAGGTTTCATGTAACCGCATGTGTTCCTTGACGTGGCATTTGCGCGAGAAGCTCTTGCCGCAATGAGGACACATGAAGGGTTTGATCCCACTGTGTGATTTCAGGTGAGCTTTGCGGTTTTCCTTCCGCGCGAAACGCTTTTTACACATGGGACATTCGTAGGGTTTCTCACCACTGTGAAGTCGCATGTGAATGTTGAGATTACGCGACAGTGCAAACTCCTTGCTGCATTCGGGGCACGTGAACTTTGTCCCGTGCGTGTGAAGGCGCATGTGACCTTGGAGGTTACTCAAGCAGGGAAAATCCTGACCGCATTCGGAACATCTGAACGGCGCTCGTTTGCCGAGATTCTCGTCAACGACCGTCACGCCGCTCACGGATTTATAGCCGTTCATCTTGTTCTTCTGCTCTCGGTGTATCTTTCTGTGATTGGTCAGATGAAGGGCGCTCGAAAACGTACGCAGACACTCGGGACACTGCAACTGGTTGCTGCTCTCGGTCGCCAGCATCTGTTCGTGGCAATGACTGAACACGTGGTTTTCAAGCTCGCTGCGAAAAAAGAATTTCTGATGGCAATGCGTGCAATCGTAGGGCCTCGAATTAAGTCCGTGCTCCAACATGTGCTGTTGAATCATGGGAGCCGTAGTGAAAACTGCACTACACATGTAACAAGTGTAACCCGCGCAACCCTCGAATGTGTGTTCGATTAAATGACATTGTAACTTGGCCGGAGAGTCGAAAACCTTATGACAAAGTCTGCACTCGTGGTTGATGCCCTCGTGCAACATGTGCGACGCCACGTGTAACTGGATCTCTGCCTCGGTTCCGAACGACATTTGGCACTTGATGCACTGATACGTTTTCTGATGAACCCTCTGGTGCACCTCCAAGTCCAACTCCGACTCGAACTTCACCTTGCACTCCCCGCATCGAATCTCATCCTTGCTGTTTGACCCCATCAAACCGGACGCAACGCTGTGATTTGAAGTGGCCTCGCTGTGGAAACATTCCTTGCAAACATAAGTCTGTTGTCCAGTCCCGCCTCCGCTGCTCACCACCAAATTGTTCAGTTCGAGTTGCTTCAAGCAGAAACAGCAAGGGAACACCGGCTCGGCGTTTTTCAGGTGAAACTTGGCGTGCATCTGCACCTCAATCTCCGACATGAGAGTTTGGCGACACACGACGCAAGGCAAAGGCAGGCCTTGTGAGTTGTGCTGCTGCAAATGACTGTAATATTGATCCTCGCTTTTCAAGTTTACTTTGCAAACAACGCACAAACTGCCGGCTATCACTTTGCAGTGGGTTAGTTTGTGTTCGGCTAGGATGCTGGCAGTAGGACAAACCTCGTCGCAGATGTTGCATTTGTGTTTGCTCGAGCTGAGCGTGTGCACTTTCATGTGGTTCTCCAGTTCCGTGCGCGATTTGCATGCTTCGTTGCAATAGGCGCAGTAGAGACTCAGCGTCTGTTGGCCCCCGCCTTTCTGCGACGTCTTAATATTGTGGACTTGTTTGCGATGAGTTGTTAGCGCTGCTTCTGAATTCAGGTCTAGGTCGCAAATGTCGCATTTCGTCTCCTTCTTGTTGGACGCGGCGCTGCCACAGGTGCTCGCGGTCGCCGACGACGAGGTGCTCGCACCACCCCCGCTCGCGGAACCGGAAGCCGCGCAAACTGTGGAAGCTCCACTGGACGCTGCTGCTGCACCCGCACATTTTATCTTGTTTTTGTTATTCCCGGGACCTGGAGAACCCCCATTGGCAGATTCCCCGCTGCTCGATGCAGGAATCTCACCTGCAGCACTCTCCGAATTCGATTCGATTCCCGCGTGTTTTGTCTGCATGTGTTTGTCCAAAAGAAACTCGACGTGAAACGCCTCATCACACAGGTTGCAGGAGAACTGCTTCTTGTGTGACATGAGGTGGCATTGGAGTTCCAGTTCGGCGGCGAAGCTTAAATTGCAGAAAAGACAGCGAAACGGCTTCACCTGACGCAAATGCGCTACTTTGACATGCAATTGAAACTCCATCTCGGAACGGAACACGGAATTGCATGCCGTGCACTTGAACAATTTGCACTCGTTGCTGTGCTTGACAGCAAAGTGCACCTGGATGCTCACCTTGGAATCGAACATCTCCTTGCACAGCGAGCACCGGTATAAATGGTGCGCGTGGATGTCCATTAGATGCTTCTGCAGTTCATCCGGTTTGGAGAACAACTTCAGGCAACATTGACAACCGTACTCGGTCGTGGTGGACGCGTAATGCGTTACGATGTGTCCGTCCAACTGCTCTTCCGAGCCGAACTCACCTTGACATTCACCGCAGACAAACTTCTGGATGACTTCGTCCAAATGGGTTTTTAGGTGCGTCCGAAACGATTCGAAATCGGGGAACGCAGCATTGCACTGATTACAAAGCAAAGTCCCCGGATGTGTAAACTGGTGATCCCCGTTCACTTTCCCATCCGTTTTGCCGTCACCTTTACTCGCTCTGCTCGACTTTAAACCCAAATCTTTGATTGATTGGACAGACTTCGACCCGGAATTCTGGGAATTCGACGATCCCATGCCGTGAACCAATTTAATGTGATCGGCCAACGCCGCCGCGCTTGCGAACATCATCGTGCAATGAGAACAGAAAACCACATCTTTCGACCCGCTGGCCGCCTTCACCACTTCCGTAAAACTGTGTACAGTCAGCGTGTGTTTTTGTAGCGCTTGCACCGATGGGAATTTCATTGTGCAATATTCGCAGTTGAAACTTGACGTTGTTCGAGACGCGTTTTGTTGATGAGCAAATGGGGCCGCAACAGCCAAAGCAGCTGCCATGATGTTTGCGGGACTGACGGAAGACGATGGCATTTCGCCATTAACCAAGTTGGCAGCACCCCCGTGCATCGCTTGCACGTGCAATTGGAGAGCCTCTTCACTGGAAAAATTGTCCTTGGTGCAGTACACGCAAGACAAGTGTTTAGTCGATCCTTTTCGGGAAGCTGTATCGTCTTCGTTCGTTGTTGCACTTTCTTCATGTACCTAAATAAACCCGTGTTACGAACAACGTGTGAACAAAGCCGTAGGATAAATCGTAAACTTACTTTTTTGTGTTCGTATAATGCCTCCAATGTAGGAGATGTCTCGCTGCACACAGGACATTTCAATTGCTTTTCGCTGGGGTGAGTGGCATCCATGTGAGTTGCCATTGAATCGAAGCCACAACAGATATGTTGACAATAAACGCAGTGAAGAATTTTTTCTGATTCGGCATTGTGTCCCATCATGTGGGTCTATTAATATTTAAAAAATAAAAAATAAAAAATACATTAAAAAGATTACTACTTTTTTTTTTTTTTAATTTTTAAGAATTGGAAACAGAAAAATTCCATCACCGTAATCACCACCTGTTATAGAATTTTATTTCCTTTTAATAGAATAAGAAGAAAGGGAAAGATAAAAACGAGATATTTTGACGCTTCTTCTGTGATATGTCACACACCTGTAGTTGTTGCGCAGTTGTAAACTGCGCCGAGCATTTATGGCACTGTTTCTTCTGACATTTTGATGTCGCTTTCTTGTGGTTCTAAAATTGGGACATAAATTAACAAACTATAATTTCAGTGGATTCGTGCTATATGGAGAAAGAAAACTTTTCAAAGCGGTAAAACGGAAACTTATGGAGCACGGAAACACGTATCCCTAAGTGTATTAAAAAGGGTTAATTCAAGTGGGACAACGAAATTGTGAGCACTTTGTAAAAAGACAGAAGTTGGGGCAACCGAGCGAGTAAAAAGCGCGCGCACGAGTACGCGCCATAACGTCACGCGATCCGTCGCCAAGGGAACGCGTGCGTCTTAAGCAAAAGGGACGAAGACCATGCAAGAACGCGTCTGCCATTCACGCCACGACCGGCGAGGGAGTCGCAGGCACTTTAAAGATCTCGTCGATTCTCCCTCGTGACGCTCACTTCGCCCGAGTGCCGTCTTGTGTGTAGATGCACGCGCACGGTCATGCTCCCACACCCATCCCCATTTTCATTTTTTTTTTTTTATTTTTTTTTTCTATTTTACTTTTTCATTTTTCCACCCCCACTAACTTCATCGACTTTTGTTTCTTTGTATTAAAAAAGGCCCTTCCCCAAGAGGAAGGTGGCGATGAAGATGAAATTGGTCCTGGCTTGGCTTTCCCCTCAAGCAACGCCCACGCCGTTGTCTTGTGGGAAATGAATTGGCGCCTTTCAGCTTTCAAGGGGCTAATCCTTTAGGCCCCATCAATAAAATTCAATTTTAAGAAATATTTCCCAGCTGACTGTAGAGCAGTAAAGGAAACCGTAGGAAATATGCAACTGTATTTTAACTCTCTATCATCACCACACGCATCTGAATAAATCAATGATCATAAAATGATTCATGAACCCTCATCGATTAGGTCACGTCATTTACCTGCATGTGGGATGTGAGTGCAGCAGCCGTGTTATAACCTCGATTACAAGTGGTGCATTGGAACGGTTTGGCGTTATCGTGTGTTTTCATGTGTATTTTTAAGTGATCACTGAAACAAAAACAAAAACAAATATTAATTACTAAAATTTTGATTTTATTTTATTTGATATTTATATAATACAAAATATTTATAAACATTTATTTACCTGCGTGAAAAGGCCGCCTCGCAATGGGGACATCGGTATTTTTTGTCTCCCGTATGGAGTTTAACGTGTCTGTCTCGACTCCGTTTGTGTTTAAACAGTCGATGGCAGAAGTCACACTTAAAAGGCATTTGATCGCCGTGACTCTGCTCGTGCCTTTTCAGGTACGATAAGCGAGGAAATGCTCGATCGCAGAATTGACATGCGTACGGGGTGCTCTCCGTAACGCCGACCGTTCCTGACAACTCCACGTCAGGGTCCGGTGTAGTGGCACAGCAACTGGACGGCGACAGCGATTGGTCATCGGGGGTATCGGATCTCCACGATGGAGTGCCATTTAAGTCTATTTACAAAAACAAAAATAAAAACACAAAAATCAATAACAAATGAAATAAACTTAAAAAAAAAATAAAGAAGAAGAAGAAGAAGAAGAATTTTCACTAAGTTGACTCGAAGACTTTTATTCCTAATCATCATCAAAAGCAAAACCCCTTTTTCCATCTATTTAAATTTAAGCTAAATCCATTGGCAAGACCCTTAATGAGACGGAAATAAAGAGGGGGGGAAAAAGAGTCGAAGACTGGCACACAAACTACAAGTACATTTTAGAGTGCAAAGTTCGTTTCTGTGACTTGATGAATTTGCTTTCCATCCATCTTTCAGCACCAGCCAACCCTTTCAGGTCAAATTGGAGAAATGTGCTACGGGCGGTGACCAGGTTTCCGAACGTTGATGACTGCGCATTCCCACAAGAGGAAATCAATCCGAATATATTTCTACATCTTCCAAACGCCACACGACTCCGGTCTGATGGCACCTGCTGACAATCAGCCTCCATCACATTCCGTGAGCGCTGCTCCAATTAAGCCAATCGGAAAAAGAAGGGTCCCGACGACAAGAGAGTCAAAATTTTCTTTCCGATTCAGCCACCTAATCTTGTTAAGTCGGCGACTTCCTCCTAAACCCGTCTCTTAATTGCGCACAGGTGCTGATGAATGAGAAAAGCAGCAAGAAGAAGAAGAATCAAAGCATAGCAGTAATGACGAGATAAATCAAAATTTATTCTCATTAGGCAGATGCATTAAGCAGCCGCCGATGCCAACTCCCAGACGGTCACCTGGTCCCCTTTCGCCCATGCATAAATCACGTTGCATCTTCATAATTGGACATGTAAAAATAGTAAGAGACGAGTAACGGATGAGGACCTAACAGGGCTAAGACGTACAATTTACGCTGCTCGACTAAAAGGGCGGCGCTCTGTTCATTCCTCAGGTGCATATCTATCAATAAGGGGGTTGGCGGCAGTGGCGTGGAGCGTCCTGGGAATGCACCAACCGGCCACAAATCAAAATTTCACGCCGTTTAAAGCAAAATTTTTGCTCCGAGGTAGAAGATGAAGTAGGGGAACGGATAGGTAGTGGGTTAGCTCCCTCTGGGAGCTCCGTGTGCAATAGAAGCTGAGATTTATATACGCTGCTCTGATAGAAGCTGTAATGTCGGCCACCTTGGGACCCTGCGTCCGTTGTCCAACTCCAACATTTGATATATATGTTAGCAATCCTTTCAACCCAAATTTGCTTTTTCTGCGCACAAGGTTCGAATTACTTCTTTGGGGCCAATTTTATAAAAAAAAATAAAAATAAAAAAGTTGGAAATTCGTTCCGAGGGGACAAAGAAGTAATACAAAACCGTTGGTTGAGGAAAAGGTGCACAGTCCGCTCCCATCAACCCCCCCTGCGGACAGGTGTGAAACCCAAGTCTCCGGGCAAACTCGCGGGAACTTGAGTCACGTCTGGGAGCATCCAGGTGATGCTGGTAAGAGTCACAAATGCTGACCCCCTCCCCTGCTGACCGGGAGAGGTGAAATGTCTCCCACACACATTCTTGAATTTCAAGCAACCACTCCCCGTCTTCGTCTGAAAAGCAACTCCCCAGGAGACGTTACCAAGTGGCACTAACTTGTCAGGAGAGGTCGCGGTTTGTGCGTAACGAATCGCACTCTTGGATTTGACAAACAAACAAACAAAAATGAAGAAAAAAAAAAGTGGTAGAAAATCACGTGAAAAATAATATTTGGTTCGATTTTTATTAACAAACGAAACGTCTTTTTGAATTTCGTCACTGGAGACTTGAAAATGTGCGACTTTCCCACGCGACATCTTGTGGTGCCCATTCAAGATAACCGCGTTTGACCGCATCTTTCTCATTTACCTTCCGCCAACGCCTCCCTTCAGGCATCTGGCGCGCTCCAATTGTGGAGTCGGTCGCGCGCCGCAGGTTCCCCTCGACTCTCCTCCTCCATCATCGCAGCGTCTCACACAGATTCCTTCAGGTGTGTTGTAGTAAAAATGGCCGTCACCGCCCCCACACTCATCCTCGCCCTTCCTCTTCCCCTCAGGGCCTCTCTTTATTACTTGGGCCGCGACCACAACGGCCATGAAACGCGGCCTCTCGTCTGGTCCTCCAGTCCATAAAAAGTGCTCATTATTGTTCCCCATTCAGCCATAATTTCACCAAAACATAATGGAATTAGGGTGAAAAATGACCATTCACCGGCCACCGTCGCCCTTTCGTTAACCCGTTACGCGCTGGGGTTGCCTCTGATTGGTGAGCGCACCGCGAGCCCAGGGGTCACCACGACGCTACGGCCAGACGCCGAGCCAGAGCAACCCACAAGAGCAAGTCGACTTTGAAAAGCGAGTGGACAACGGCACATCTCGCCTCTGGAAATGTTTACAGACCCAATTTTCGATCTTTTCTTTTGATAAAAACAAAAACCAATCACAATTTTTGGCAGAAAAATAATTGCAAACATGTTGGTGGGATTAATAGAACAAGTTTTGGCCTCGAGGTGGCCAAAAGACACGCATTGACTGCTTGCTTGCTCTTGCTTGCTCTTGCTCCATCTGCATGCAAATGCGGTCACATAGAAAAAGATACAGCGTCCTCTCGACTCCCCCTCCCCGCCACGTTTGCTTTCACAGCCCCCGCTTGATATCGGGTCCGACTCTACTCAGCACGCTGGGGAAATAAGCAAGATGGCCCCCAAGGGGGGTCTGTGTGCCATTGGCTCGAAGAGAATGAGGGGGGCGTTGACGCCACACCAACCAAAAGTTAAATAAAAACTCACCATGCGTGGCACCTTGTTAAATTTTCTTCAACTCCGCCCATACCTGAATGCAAAAAGTAATTTCACCAGGTGACTTCCACCCTTGGATCCTCATCACGATTCCTCATCACTGCTAACAAAATTCATACCAATTCTACATGTAAAAAATATATTCAAGACTTTTTTTTTATTCTTTTTTATTATTTTCAATTTCCTTTTCGATTTAAAGCGCACAAAAAATAATAAAAGAAATTGTGTCACTAAAATCCTTATCCAACTCAACTCGTGCATTTTATTTAGCTCGATTTCACTTTACCCAACTGACCCCTGACCTGCAGATGAAGTGATGATTAGCTTTTTTTCGATTCACAGGTGGCGCATCAGCGCAATAAAACGGGGTCCATCAAAGAGAAATGCCGGAATGGTATGATCCGGGCTATGGCATAGCCCTGGTCCCCTTTCTCTCGATGGCGATCGCCAGGTGGCAATAAAGTGGGGGGAACCCGAGGCGGTCATGAATAGCAATGAGTATATGAAAACGCGACGCATTTGACTCTTCTCCCGCTTTTCTTCTCACACTTTGCTCATCTTATTTCCTGGCACAAAATGCCAACAGGAAATAATGCACCCAGCACAGCGCCTCTCTGCGGTCGACTTGAAGAAACTAAGCATGCACAAAATGGAAGACGGGGATCAGCATAATTCCAACATTTAATTCGCTAATATCCACGGAAATGGGACTCGTCCACTCGAAAAATTCCGATAAGCCCTCGCAGGCTGTGATGAAACTCGGGTGGACTTTAACTTATATTGAAATTCAAATTATAAAAACAAAATGGAGGATTTATTCAGACTTCCTAATCAATTTCAACAAGAGTTTTTCGCTTCTCTCTCGTTTCCTATGACGACAAACATTTTCCTTCCTTGCCAATATATCAAACTCAAACCCTCATCCCGAAGGATTTTCCAAGTAAAGAGTTGAAGAGTGCAGGGAGGCGAGCGCTGTTCAACTCCAATCACAGCATCCAACACGCTTTCTTGTTGTTTACATGACTACTTTCTTAAAACTCGTTGCTACAACGACTTAAGGGAGAAGAATAATTTGCCGTCTCCGCCCCTCTGGCTGATTGCTCCCCGTGTGGTGCGGCATTAACGACTTCCTCTTGTGCACACAGGTAAATTTCGGGACACACTGAGAGAAATCTCATTAAAAACTAGATCCCCTCTCGGCTCGAAGAGCAGACACTTGTGTAATATATAATAGTTCAACTACTACCATTAACTTTGCAACGAAAAAATAAAAAGAAATATATAAAAATATAAAATAAAAATAAAAAGTTTAAAAAAGAAAGAAAGAAAGAAAGAAAAAATCTCCTCAAATTGGACCTAACTTTTATACCATCTTCTTTCATTTGTACAAACTTCTCATCTCGACTCAGTGTTCCCAAGGCCTCAATCACACGCCACACTGCCCTTATTGCGTGTGCCCTTCCTTTTCCAAGGCCCCTCTAAGCAAACCCTACGACTCCCTTATGGCACTAGCATCGCACGCGGTCATTGCAAGGCCCCATGACCGTCATCGGATCGCGACCCCTCGTGTCGCCGACGATCCCGTGATGACGTTAATCACATTGGTGAGGGCAATTGGACCGCTCATTCGACCGACTTAATAAGCACTTTGCCCGCCTCTCCCCGCTCCAATTTTCCGCCTAAGTGCTCCACCGTCTGCACACACATCGAGCAGAGAAGGGGACCCTGTAGAGCAAACCCTTCGCCTGGTGACGGCCCAACCGACGAGGCAACATGCGAACGTTTAGCAGGGAATCACCTGGCGTAATGGCTGGAGTAAAACCGGATCAATTTCAGGGCGAAATACTGATGAGCAATCCGAAGGGAGAAGCAACGAGGCTGGGGCTGACGGTAATCATTGCTGGCGTAATGGAGAAACGGAGAAGAGAAAAGAGCAAATGCTCCCGCGTGGCTATCCCATAAACGCTGACGAGACCCGAACGAAAAAAAAGAGTTGTGTGTAAAATTTGTTCACTTACAGCTATAAATTGGCTTTCTATACCGAAATAATAATGATAATAAAATATTTTTCTATTCTACAGAAAAAAGATAAAACAAAAATAACGAATCGTTAACGAAAGTAGTGTGAAGAATTCCTTCGGTCTTAACTCATCAATGTGCTTCATAAGTCATCCAGGGAAGACGTTCACACACTCCTGGGATAATTGGCCCAGGCATTTGCGACCTCATAAAAAAAAGTGCACAAAACCATTCGAAGTCACGTGATGCACGCACAAAAAAACGACAATGCATTAGGGTTTTAAAAAATAAAGAAATACAACTGAAGTTGATTAATAAAGACCTGAGAGAGAGAAAAAATTACAACCGCGCATCATTATATTGGAGTCTTGGTTCCTTACAACCAACTTCCATAGGAACCTGGGTTATTAAAAGCGGACGCAGCGGGGAGTCTTGTGGGATTAGTAGCTGTGGACGCTAAAACTCATAAAACCACAGAGACAAATATTTGCTCGTGACTGTCTCACGTGCGGAAATTTACAAAATCCAAATATACGAAAAAGTACAACTTTTAAAGTCCTACAGCAAAATTGCTTGTGGTTTCACCAATGAGTTTCACTAAGGCGCGAAGCATTATGGGCGGTGCGAAACGGAAACATTTGAGAGGTAATTTTACAATTTTTTATTTTATTTTCTTTTTTCATGGCGAAAGGATCAGCAAATCAAGATCAATGGACAAGCCTCGTTAATACATGTCTCATTCCATGGACAGCTTATGGTCAGTTGCAATAGTGGGGCTCAAAGTAGGGGAGTTGGGGAGAGAGAGAAAAAAAACCCAATTTAAATTGATTTTAAGGTTTTTTTTTCTTTCTTCTTTATCTTTTTTCCCTCCTCTTTGCTCTTTTCAATGGACAACTAAAGTGAAGGGAACAAAATAATAGTGTAAAGCAATTTAGAAGACGCGAAATGACGGAAGTCAAAAAGGATCAGTTACAAATTTACAATGTCTAAAATGAATCCCGTGCAACAGCAATTCTCTTTTAAAATGAAAAGAAGTCATTTAAAAGTTGAAAACCCAAACAATAACAATATTTAAAGAAAAAAGTAAACCATTTTTTTCCATATTTCAATAATTCTATTTCCAAAAAACATAAAAAATATATATATATATAATGTATAAAAAAAATAAAAAAAATAAAAAATAAAAAATTGGCGCCGATAAAGCGAAAAGGCAACGATGGGTGAAGTAAAGAGCAAGAAGAGTAACTTGAGCCAGAAGAGAGTCACTTTATGGACAATAAAATGTTTCATTTAATTTCTGCACGCTAACTCAGCCTCCGAGTTACAAAGTCAATTGGACATGTAATCACATCAATAAACGGGCGCCCAACGAGGCTCATGGGCACCCGGTGAGGGCCCCATCAAATCACTCGCAGGGCTTGACCCCTCACCACCGACGCACCTTCAGTCCAGGGGCCAAGAAGATGACCCCTCTAACTATTACCCCTTTGGACATTAACTCGTATCTAGGGAAATGAAAGCCCATCACATACACGCCAACGCGCATGCAACGAGCAAACGCTGGGGACGCGTAACTCACACGCATGGGGAAGATTGGACAAACGGGGAGAGGATTAATGACTTGCCCTCTGATACACTTTCGTGTCAAGAGACCACCAAACTATGACCAACTCCTCTCTTAAAAAAAACCCTAAATAAATAAATAAGGTAATAACCGCATCACTAAATGATTACGTCATCTTATTTTATCACTATTTTAAAGCTAAAATTTTTTTTATTTTTAATATATACAATTAAACTTGAAAAAAAAAGAGAAAGTCCACTCGAATTTGACCTTCACAGAGGTTGGGGAGAGAATTGAGATGTAATTCATCCGTCGGGGTCAGCTGCCGACCGTGGGCCCCATCGGTGCAGTTCGGGGTGTCGAGCAACCTGTTGCTCTCACAGCACGACGTCGAAGCGACTTAATAAACTTTGACAAATTCATGACGGTTTTACACGTCACCTGGCCACCACCAACTTCCCACGGCCCTATCTTTCCAAAAGTGAGTTTCCTCTTTTCTCACCTGTGTGATAAAGTCCTTAAAAATTACCTGCGTTTTGGCTGCATTTTGCGTAAAGTTGATATGGAAAAGAAAGGAAAAAAATCCTATCGATGACGGATGCAGTAGCGCAATCCGTCATAAGTGGAAACACAATGGGTGTCGACACAAATCAAGTCGACGAGCGCCACCTGAAGGGAGAAATGGGCCGACGAGGTCTCCAGATGAGGCGGGGGCGGGAATTCGAGTGGAAAACGATAACTCGTAGATGGAAGCGACGATGCTTTTCAAAAAGGGATTTCGTTTCTTTCAACTTTTCCCCCCTCCTTTCCTCCATCTATTTTTTCCTTTCTTCATTTTTCTCCTCCTTTTTCTTTTTGCTTTAGCCCTTTCCTTTCACACGATGTCGGGAGGACTAAATATAAGCCAACAACTCCGTGTCTTTGAGTCATTAGCCAAAGCAGATGGCAAATATTGATCAATCCATTTTTAAAAAAAAAAAATTAATTTAAAAAAAAAAAATCTCGTAGTTTTTCAAAACCACTTAAAAATCCTATCACTCCTTCTTGTTGTACGAGTATACGCCCTCTTCAAATATAATGTCACGTAGCTTGAATAGCGAAAATTAAAAATAAAAAGAACAAAAAGGGAAGTTTCTTGATTGATCAGACATCAACTTGATTAAAATTCAGGAGAGAAAATGTGTGCCTTTGTGAGGATTCACACAATGATTGTTTTGTATTTCACATTCTGAATTTTATATTTACTAAATTTTGTAACAAAAATTATCGCAATGGTTTAATTGGTCGTTCTGCTTGCTTCATCAGTTTATTAGTCTTAAATTAAAAATGAAAGGTTGGGATTTGAAGTTGGGTAGTCAACAGATCCTAAATGTGTGAATTAAAGTTTTATGTTTAAGTAACCAAATTGTAATTTAAGCTGTATAAAATTATCAATTTAAAGCAGTTCGAATATGAATTCGAAGATAATCCATTAAGTGGTTTAACCGCAATCACTACGACAACAACTCCCCGCAATCCTTTTCAAAGCTAAGCTTTACATACATTCAAATGTACAAAATATTTACATAATATATTAAAGTTTTGCCATCTAAAGTGAAAAGAACCATTTGTACACCTCTAAATACTGCGCCGACATCGTAAACCAATTTCGCTATATTTGTTTTAATACTTCACACTCTTCGAATGCAGCTCTTGTACTTTCTAGACAAATGTATTACCAGAAGCAAAAAGAAAATGAAGAATCATTAAATGAAAAAGTGGAATGAAAGCACGGCGCATGCGTATTTCTCCCTATCGCGTAGAGCTGTGGGGCACGTGCAACTCAACCACCCCCGTGAAACCTATCAAGACGTTTTCTTATTGCTTTTGCCTTTCTCCATGTTTAATTTTTTCCCCCTATCTTTAGTGATAGGTGGGAAAACGAAGGTATGGCGACAATTTTACGATCCGACTGCGCGCCTAAAATTTGCAACGATACCCACGTGGCACCCTCGCATGAGACATCATCAACCCCCAAAGGCACTTTTTTGATCCATTGCTTCGTGAGCCACACCTCAATCCTTTGACACCGCACCCCTTTTTATCCAATTAATTCGCGCGTCATTATTCTTGAGTGTGCCATCATTTTCTTTCAACGGGAAAAAAAATTTCAAGAAAATAAACACCAAATAAAATAAATAAATAAATAAAGTTTCCTTAGATTCCTCAATTTATCTTACTGAAATTATTGCTCGCGTTAACTCACCTCATATTTAAAAGAAGAAAAAAAAAAACGTCAACAAGCGTAAAATGGAGAAATAATGTGACACTTGGCCCCCTTAACCCACAATTTATTGTCGGACAGACATACGACAGCGGCAGGACATGTGTCCACCATCGCCCTAGCAAGAGTAAAAAACGTTAAACATGTGGCGTGTCATCCAAAACATTTTTATTTTATCTTTTTATTAAAAAAAAAATTACTTTCTCATCTCTACACTTAAAGCAAATTAAATTCGAATCGTTGCTCTATTTCGTTTTGTTATAATCAGCAAAAAGAGAGAAGCCTTGCCATTTTCCCCGTTCAGAGCATTTCTTTTGCCCAATTAAAGCTTGTCACTTTCCAATCATAAAATACCGGTAAAAAAAAAATTAAGGAGGGAAATCGAATCGATAACAACAAGAGCGGAACCAAGATGATGGTCTCTTTCCAATCCCAACAAATCCTTAATGGATATGTGAGATGAAGATGAGCACATTTTAACTCCCCCTTTTCGCTTCCTCCCGCCTCTGCACCTCACTCAAAATGAAAAAGAGAAAAAAAAGGAAGCGCAACGCCCGAGTTTATATAATGCGATTAAAACTCACAAACTTGTCTCTTCTCGTTGCCTACCCTCACTCATTCTAGCAGCCAATTAAAAAGAATTGAGAAATCTCAAAACGATCCACAAAATTCCCCAAACGAATTACAACAAAACTTTATTTTCTCTTGTGATCTTTCAAAAGCAAACAAGAGCAACGTACAAATTGCAAAACTTACTCCGTAAAATTAACGGGAAACAAAACAAAAATTATCTAAACCAAGATTTCCATCTTGAATAAAAATTTAAAACAAATAATTTTTTCGCTTTCCGTATGTTGTCTAGGCGACTTAATCCTTCCCCTTCCTGTAGCCATTTCCATATATGGTTACACATTTTGAATACGCAGAAGAAACCGAATATTTACATTTAACTGAAACTTTATATTCACTTCAAAGTCACAACTGAAATTATTTCATTGCAGTTGAATAGAATTCAGCTTTAATAATCTCAAATTATGTCTGAAAGTTTAAAATTCGTATACCAACACTTCGAATTCTTATACACAGGAAATGCACTGCACTTACATCTCTCTTCAATGACTCAATTTATTTTTCTAATGAAATTATAAATCTAATTTTGCTAATTATTCAATTTGACCTCGACAAATAATTTTCTACTTTTAAAGCTACGATTTTTACTTTAACTTTAATTTAATGCAGCTTTAATGTTTCATGATTAGCAAATGCAATAACAGCGTAATTGCGTATAACATTTTCAAGTTTCGCAATTAATACATCTATTGTAGTGTTTTAAATTTATAACTTAGACTATAAAACATAAAAATAACAATTTTTTTTTTAAATTACAAATTGTCTTTTTACAACAGGAATAATAAAAATAAAAATAAGAGAGTGGAAAAAAAACTATTGATTCACGTTACCAGAGATCGCCACCATCCATTTGGCAACTTAAACCGAACAATTGAACATCGAGCGCAATCGTCCAACTGGGGCCAGGGAAAAGTGAAAAATTTATTAGACTGGCCTCGAGAGTTCTCCAATTCCATTGTTTGCCTCTATTTTCCCAACCTTTCTTCTCATTAAAACTCCAGACCCTATCTCTCATCACCGTACAATTGTACACTTTAATAGCAACTGTAAACAGAAGCCCAACCTTAATTATTTTATTTTTACGTTTATACCTTCTAAAATTGGATTCTAAAACGAAGTTAAAGAATTCATCAAACACTTTTTCTTTCTTTTTGCGCCGTCTAACATCTTGGCATTCAAATGAAGTCTTTTGATTGGCCCAAACGAGGAAAGTAAAACCATGGATGATGCCCCCGCCTTTTCTCTCATTAGAAGGTGCTCCCCTCTCACAACTGACTGCCTCAAAGGGACCCCCGCCTCATGTTGCCTCGGCTGCAATAACGCGTGTAAACGCGCATTCCATTCGCGCAAGAATGCAGTGCAGTGCAGCGGCACCCTGGGTCGAAAGAAAAAATTAAAAGAAAAACTACCAAAATAAAAAAAATAATATAACAAAAGATATACGGGTTTTTCCTTTATAAATTAAAATTAATCCTGGTAAAATGCAAAAATTAAACCTCCGTGCTTAAAAATTTAAATTTAAAAAAAAATAACTTTAAAACAACTATATAAAAAAATAAAATTCCCTAAACAGCAAACAAAATATAAATAAATAAATAAATAAATAAATAATAAGAAGAAAAAAGTAAGAAGAAAAAAAATTAAATTAAAAACTGGTTTTTCTCCTGACTTCAGACAACGCTAAGTTGGTAGTAGCTAAAGGGTTGGGACAAACCCATAGAGGCTTTGCTCACGTGCGCCTCTCCTCCTCGATGTCTTCTGGGGATCCCGACCCCACCCTTGCAATGTTGTCGGGACCACGTGAATATTTAATCGACGAAGCACGGAGAAGAAGCTCCTCGGGGGGTTGGGAGGAGAGGATGGTATGGAATTAATGGTATTATGCAGACAAGAAACGCAAGAAGAACAGCCAAACTGATAAAAAGAGAACCGAACGAGAAGAAAAAATACTAAAAAATAAATAAAAAACCAAGCAAAAAAATTGTCATTGAAAAGGAATTGTTTTTTTAATATATATCTCCGTTAATTGAGCTTATAAGCCGCGTCTATCTACAAATTACAAATCATTCCACCCAATTTACCTTTAAATCACTACACCCATCATTACTGGTAGCACTTAACAACGTCACGTGATCAAGCATTCATCTCCACCCACTACGCGAGCGAATATTAAAAAGCAGAAATATCTAGTGGGTTCGTTTGTTGGTTGGACGTCTGTTGCAGACGCCGCAAAATACAACAGCAGAACACACGCAAGCACCGAGGGGGTTCCTTTCCTTTCCGATCATAACGGGGCGTCTGCTTGGCACAGCCCCATGATTCAGTTTCCTGCTCAGACCAGCAGAGGGTCCCTGAATGTGCTTCCTGCTTCCTCCAGCAGGGGGCCGCAGAATCGAGGGACATCGGAGGGGGTCGGCAACAGCACGACGTCTTTGGACTTCAATAGCCAAAGACGGACACCTGCTGTGACACTCGAGGGTGCCATGGGAGAAGAAGAAATGAAAAGAAATGAAGCAAAGGATGAACCGAATTGAAGGAACATCGGATGAGGGTAAAAGGGAAAGATAAAAAAGTGAGAAGTGAAGTTTGGGGTTGAAAAGAGATCATAATCCTTTGGTGCATCGATTGTATCATCATCGCGTGACCTCCCCGATTCAGCCGCGCACGAGCCAAAAATTCAACCTCCCTATATCAACCATTTGTTGACAATTCGTATATTGACCCAATAAGAGTAGTGGCAGCTAATTGGAAAATAAATTGATTTTTTTCGAGTATTTGTTTTACAAAGAAATTTTTTTGAAATAATATATTTCTTATTTATATTATTATTATTATTAATTTTCTTATTTCTCCATTTCCTTTGATACTCTCCCCATCTTTCACAAATGGGAAATTCTATTTTATGAAAGATTAAGTATGGAAAAGTGGAGTGGGAATTTAAGTCGGCCGCATTTCGTTTCCCAATTCACCGTCGAGCGGCGGTCACCAGGGGAACTGAATATCTCTGCTGTATGTATATATATATATATATACGGTATATAAATATTTTTTATATATATATTTATATTTATATATATATATCTATATATTGTTTTTTGTTTTTGTTTTTTATAATAAAAATTAATTAATTTATTTCTACAAAATCTACCGGGAAATGAAATATAAGAAATTCGTGCAAACCTGACTCCACACTGTTTTCAGTCTCCATAGCACAAGTTCCTCCACTGATGTCTACATGGGCGGTGGCTCCAACAAGAAGGGCGGTGGCCGCCTCATCCAGGCCTGTAGATTAAAAATGAAGAAAATCACACATCAAACAAACAAAACCAAAAAAAAAATCAAAAAAAAAAATCACATAATTAAACTTCCTTAATCCTTTCAATGAGAACTTCAATCCCAACTCCCAACAGAATTTCCCAATCCCTCGAGCCCATACAGCAATCCATATTCGCACAACACTGGTCCCCTATGGGCCGAGAGAAGGCACCCTATTTTCGCTGCTAGCACTGCTCATTATGACAGCGCCGCCGAGGGACCAAACAGAGAGAGAAGGATGGGAAGTGAAGTCCAGAAACAGAGCACCAACTCATCCATCTCTACTATCCATCTGTCTCATGGGAGTTTCGACCGGAGACGAAGCTCACTGCATCAAAACTTAGAACTTACCACTACAATGTTACAACAAAGCGACTATTTCACTCTGAAAAATAAAAAAATAAAAACCCTGGAACCACAAAAACGCTCCAATTTAATAACTTTAATACAGAAAAATAAAAAGAAAAAAAAATATTTTTTTTTTTCCAATTTAGGAAATTGAAATAAGAGGTCTCATTAATTCCCTGCTTTTGTTTTCTTTTCCATCCCATCCTCATCCTAAAATGAAAAGCGCACGTCTCGCACAATTCTCTGGGGTCTAGGCCGGTTGGAGGAGGGTTGTGTCATTTCCCAGTTTCTAGATTGGATGGCGAGTTAGAATTGCGTTTCTATAGCTTATCATATTTACGGCCATCTATTAGGCCGCTGTCTGCCACCATTTGTTGGTCTTCTCGTCTTTTTTTTCCAATCTGTTATTTCCCCCACTCCCCCTACATTGGCAAGGGGGATAAAGAGAGGGGTATAGGCAGGGGCGGTGCCACCTGCTCTGGCGCCCCCATGCAAATTTCAAATATGTCGCCCCAACTCCAAATCGCCCGTGGCCGTGAATGCCATGTCCGCGCCCCTTCTTGACATTTTGCGCCCTTCGAAATGTGGCGCCCCCATGCGCCGCATGGCCTGCTTACCGCCTAGCGCCGCCCCTGGGTATAGGGGAATTGCAAGGGTCAGATATATCCTCTCGGGAATTCGGGAGCCGACTTCTCGATCCCAGAACCCATTTGTTGCGAATCCCAAGAGAATTGAATCGCGTGGGAGTTTCACGGGGCCCAAATGAATGTCTTAATTTTGCGCAGGCCGCCAGACGACGCCCTCGTGGGAGCCGTGCGCACTGAAAATCGGCTCCCGTGCAGCGCAAATACAAGCACAGCGACGGGCGCGCACATTGCACCAACCAATCCTCTTTTTTCCCACCCTCAGGGCTGGCACCGTTGCGCACGCGCACGTCCCCTGATGCCGGGCGCGGAAATTATCTGGGCCCCCGAGTTAATTTTCCAACATGACGGAATTATTTGATTTTTAAAATGACTATGCACGCACGGGTCCGTTGAGACCCCCTCCCCGGCGCTCGCGTCTATGCAGGGGGTCTTCTATGGCGGCCGGGCGGGCTCTTGATGAAAAATGCTTCGACATTACGACTTTGGAAATTCCGATAAAATATTCATACGGGCTCCTCCGAGGCTTGGCAACGTCTTAACCGAAGGGCGGGCTCGTAAAATTTACTTCCTTACTCATGTTTGGATGTTTTTTTCCCCCCTCCCTTTACTCCCACTCACTCCTTTTCTTTCTTTTTCATCAAATATTGTTCACAATTCTTTTAATGATAGCAATGCCGTGTCTTCATTACTCAACTGCTGCCTTGCATGTCATTAAGAGTGTCTCTCCTTCATTATTCTTAAGAGGCGTATTTCTCCTCTAGCCATTTTTGAACTGCTCTTCAGAGCATCACGAATATGACTCCAAAGCTCCATTACTTTAATGCAAGCGCAATAATGATCAAAAAAGGTGAAAATTATGCATTTCCCTTTCTCTCTCTCTCTCACTCTCTTTCTCTCTCTCTCTCTTCGGAGCTCAGCCTGTAGGGATTTCATTATTAATCACGCGTCCGGATAGAATGAGCGGCACATGCACACAGAAAAGAGGGAATGAGGCAATACACATAGTCGCAGACGTGGCACCGAACAAACTCATGGCCCCCGGTCTCGTCCCCATGACAACGACTGGCAAAATCTAATAGGGACTAAAATTGCGCGAATTATCATCTCTCAATGTGCCTGGGCGGTGGATGCAAGGTGACGAGCAAAATATGTGCGCCGAAAGTGGATGGCAATCGACTGGGGAGCGCGCACGGGTGCCGTTGGGAGATGTGAGAATTCCGGCCGTCCAAACTGAAAATGAAAGAAGGCGTGTGCACCCCGCATGCTGTTCGCTTTACCCTTTTTTCTCTCCCTTCATTGCGCGCAGCATTCAGAGTTCCATTAACCTCTTTTTGCGCAACACGTCACCATCAGAGTGGATAAGAGAGTTTTTAACTATGTCAATTGTCCCTGTGCGTACATTGGAGGGAATGAAAGACCTCGACATAATTGGCCTCAAAACTTTCTTCAACATCAAATTAAGATGAATTTAATTTCCTCCTCAATCCAATGCCACTTTCATTTTTCTCCTCATTTCTTTTCTCACCATACTCACGAGGATTTTTCATCCTTATCATTGCAAAATAACTACTTTATAACTATGCAATTGCATAATTAGATCCCAAATAAAACCTACAACTTTTTTTCCCCCTACTCACTCCAAATTGCTGCCAATTACTTGATTGGCGTAGAGAAACTTGATTCAGGCAATTCCTTAATTTTTAAAAAAAAGTAAAAATGGCATTAATGTGTTAATAAACTTATTCCCTGCTTCAATTTGCACAATTTTTTTAAAAACCTTTATTCCCTAAGTAGACTTTTTATATAAAGTTTGACATAGAAAAAAGATTACTTTGACATTATTCGAGTTTGTATGCCATAACTTAATCGAGTAATTAAAAACTTGGTAAAAGATTTAATGGTTGGTAGCAGACAATAAGGACGGAAAGCGAGTAATATACTTGTATAACACGAAATTAAAACCGAGATAATGCATAACGAAATCGTTATAATTGGTAAATATTTTGGTATAATTATACTGTCAGTAAAAAGGAAATTTAATGTTCGAGAATTTTTTTTAAAAATAAATTAAAATATTTTTAATATTGAAATGTCAAATACTTCCACTCGATCAATACCACGTGCACATGAGTGCAACTCACCTGCAGCACACTCGAAATTGCGATGATCCATGAACCGTCGCAAACTGTCAAGATTAACACCGCACGTCTCACACCGATATTTGTCACAAGTTGAATCCGAAAAATCATTATCATCAGCTTCGTCACCCTGTTGAATGCTCGAATCATTTTTAACTAAAAGAAACAAGAAAAAAACAAGAAAAATAAACAAACAAAAAAATAAAAATAAAGAAAATAAAAATAAAAACCATAAAAAAACATGTACAACTTCATAAAATCTTTTCCCCATCACAGTAAAGAAGCAAAAAAAAAAGAAAAAAACCTTGAAAAATGTGAACCAAGTACGCATAACTTATATTCTTTTCTTTTTCCCATCCAAATTCGGTATATGGAAAGAAACCTCAAATCCCACCCGAGTTGCAGCCTTTGCATGTATGCATGGGAGCAAGCGAACATGCGCACAGTTGGTGGCGGAAGGGTCGGACCCCCAAGCGACCCCGTCCTTCTCCCTCCCGCGTGACTCGGGTCCAATTGAGTCTTCAGCGGCAGGGGGCGGGCCAGAGCCGTAACGGCGGACTCCCCTCAGCGGGCAACACATCGCCTTTCCCCTCCCACGCCGCCATGACGGGGACGATCATTAATCACCACGACCGGCACTTTCATAAAGTTATCACCTTCAAAAGGGCCAGGACTAGTGTGCGCGTGACATTCACCCGATGTGCGCGCGCCCCCCGTCGACACCACCAGCACCATCCCTCACTCATCTTATTCCCATCTTCCTTTCTTCCACTCGGCTTCCCTTCACATCTCAACCGTGTTCTATCGCTGGAAATGAGGGTTCCTTCACCTAACCAGACAACCACCTTACAAATTAATGACCGGACAATTAGTGCATCGTGCACCCATTATAGGGTAATGATGATGATGATCATTGTGTGTATCGACACACGGCGCACCAACGACCACGATATATGATAATCGTTAGATTAAAGGGAAATGACAAATAAAATGAATTCTTTAACCAAATATTTCTACTTTTAATCAAGGAATTAATGGAAAACTTATACACTGTATTGTTTTATCTATGAATAAAGTTGTGTTGTGATGTTGACGAGAGCATCTCAACTGCTAATCACACTCTTATAGCCCAGGAGAACGGCTAAAGCGAGGTGTTTGTGATGACCGGTGACTCTCAGGAGGTTCCTACAACCAACGGAGTGAGTGAGTGACCTCAGTAATCGGCAAATAACGTGAGAGAGAAACTCGTATCCAACTAACTGCACTAATGACTTAATAATAGAGCAATACGTGGAAGATATCCAATGGAAGCGCAAAAAAGTAATTCCCACTGGTGGCAATGAAGAAGAGAAGAAAAAAAAGAACGAAAGAAAGAAAGAAAGAGAGAAAGAGAGAAGAGGAAAAAATTGCGCACAAGAATCTCTTGGACGATCCTTCTACTGTACTAACGGTCAGGCAACGCGCTTAGCACGACATCGATCGTTTGATGACAGCTTTTACGAACGGGCTTCTCTTCACCCATGGGTCACTGGGAATTCACGGTCGATTAAAAAGTAAAGATCTTTGAGCTTGAGCTTCACGCACTTCGTTCGGTTCCGAGACAAAATTGCTCAAACAAACCAATTTTTTTTTTAAAAAATACCAAAGAATAAAAAAAATTGAAAAATGGAAAAAGTAAAAAATAGTGAGAGGGGAAAAGCAGGTGAACCTCTTGTCACTTAAAGCATGCCATCTGTCAACCGCACGCCAGGGGTGGGACAGAGAGGCTGCGTCCACAATGATTCCGCGCATCACCAAGTACATTTCTCCAAACACCTGTAGCGCTTTAACTTCCTTGAAAATGTTTCACCTTTTAATTCTCACTGCGAAATTAACATCTAAGAAAAAGCAGAAAATATAAATTGAAATTAAAAATTAAAAAAAAAATATAATAAAGTAAAAAAAAAATGAAATTTAAAAAAAAAGCGTCTCCATCTTTTGTGCTTCATTTTGTGTGTGCACAAAAAATGTCGCGTTTTAATCTTTCCGTCATTAATTTTCTTCGCAAAATTTGTTATTATTACTATTTTATTTTAACAATATCCATTATCAACTTCCTTCTTCTGGCACCGCCCAACCACCGCCACCTCCTTCTTCCTGATGCAGTGGCCACCTGCTGGTCGCCGGTTTTAATTAATATTTGCAGGTGTTCTCCTCCCAGCTCCCCCGCCTCGATGCATCTCCTGCTGAGAAGAACCGTCTCCGGCCCTCCCGTCGGATTAAGGACTATTGTTCCCAAGCACAAAAGCTGCAAGAGAAAGAGGGAAAGCGACTGGCAATGCACTTTTTCCTTCTGATCAACACCACCAGGATATTGCAATTGACGAGTTACGGATGTGATGTCACTTTATCACCCGACAAACCCAGGAAAAAGCATCGCATTGATCAAGTGAATCGAGAAGATGAAGTTTATTACCACCTCTCGTTTTCTGGATTTCTTTTCCTCGTGCATTGTGACTTCAATCGAATCGCACTCATTGCCTACGAATTTCATCGAATTTGGTCAAATTGTCAAATTTGATGATATTTTCGTTCATTCTCTCTCTCAGACTCAAGATGAAGCTTTTCCCACTTTCGAGGACCCAGGGGACGAGGCACAGGAAACACAGTCTACTCCCACAGCAACAAAGGTACCTCACAGAATGGGCCGAGATCCTCTGGGACCCTTGGGTGCTGTGGCAACCATGGCAACTGGCACCCTCCCAGTCGCGCTCGACTTTTCCCCTGGATACAAGACTGGTTCATTGCTGCCACAGAAGGGAGATGAATAAAACTAACTATGCATGAAACAAAATATGCAAATATTTAGCTGGATATTTATCCCGTTTGGCTCACGCCCTGATGGAGATCGATAATGAGTTACCATTTTTTTTAATATATTAAACTTCACGTATGTAGATCGATTATTAATATTAACGTGCAATTTTTTTTAAAAATGCCTCGTTTTGGAGCAAATATCTTTATAATTTTTAAATTCGGTTTTATTATAAATAATAATGAATTCACGTGGGATTGTATTTTATGACTACCCCTCATAATACTTTTTTTTTCATTTTAAACTTTTATTGCACTCATTGAATTAAAAATCAGCTTTGTAATTTTGGTTTTACAACGTTTCAACGATTTTTCAACGAAAAACCAATAAATAAATGAAATCCTAGTTTTTTCAACATTAAAAAAAAAAAAATCCATAATCAAAATAAAATTTATTCGTGAAATTGGGTTAGGCCAGTTATTTTTCTATTATGCTTAATTCGCAGCCATTCTATCCAAAGCGTGGGCCTGCATCCCAAAACAAAATTATGACTGGATGAGACGTTGAAAATTTCCCATTTTTCAAACAAATTACAACATTTATAGTGGCTAGTCGTTGCAAATATAAATTCAAAAAATAAAAAAATATAACACATGTCATATATAATATTTTTTTAAACTTGTTCCCCGCATGGCTCTTAGCACATAGGTCACAGGTCGTCGGTACAAGAGCACAGTTGGCGTTCAAGTGAGGGAAGACACTGACCTTATCCTACCAAGTTTAAAGACGGGAAGAAGAATGCATTTATAATTCAGTTTAGCTTTAGCCTCGGCCACCATAATTATCTTTTAATTGCCACTGTCTTAAGACTCTTAACCACACGTTCTTATAAAAAGGTTAAAATGATTTAACAGGTGAGGTCAATTAGGCAAGTTTCGCCTTCACTCGCCTTTAATTTATTTAACATAACACGATTTTTTTAAAGCCCTAAGTGAGTGGTCACGACACAAAATAGACGAAAATTTATTTTTTGCAAATTTACAATTTAAAAAGACAAAAAACAAAAAAAAAATTTAACATCAGCAGGAGGAATTTACAGGATGTAGGCGAAGCGACCTTCCTGGCACCACTGCCGAATAAAGACATCACCTGTGACAGGTAACACCGGGCACCTCAGGGCCCCCAACAGGAAAACCAGACAAGGCACTGACACCGATCTTGTATCACTGATAAAGACAGAACCCACCACCAACCAAATGAATTAACAAATAAGAACGAAAGAAAGAAAGAAAAAGAAACGTAATAATGACGTCATTTGCTAACAACACAAGGTGCAATTACTCCGCCTCCCTCTGTCTCATCGCTGCGCCTGATCGGGGAAAACGTCAATGGAGCGTGTGGAGTTTGTTTTATGGACGATTGGAGCACGATGACATGATTTAGAGGGAGGGAGAGAAGATTTCGATGCACAATTTATGAAATGGAACGGGAAGACGAGCAATACGGAACACGATAAAACACCCGAAAAAAAAAAACAGACGAAAAAAAAAAAGAAAAGATTTTTATTACAGTCTTTGAATCTAATAGAAACTCGTCAAAAAAGTGTTAATTATCCCTAAACACCCGTTTCTAGAGACGTATGTTTAGAAAATTGGACACTTTACGGAGCAATTGGAGAAATCAAGTCCTCTTTTCAGGGTTATTAGCTCAACCAACATAAAACACCGTACGAGCAAAAGCACTTTGCCCAACTTCTTAACAACACTAAAAATCCCTAGAGGATTTTGCCCGTTGTATTACTCGAAACCCGCCTTATTTTCTTTCCTAAATGAGGAATAAAAACAGTCTCGAGAGACACGAGAAGAATCGCGAAGCAAACCCCTGGATATGAATAAGGAGAGAAAAAGATAGACCAAAACATTCATTTTTACGTCTTTATTTCTTTTTACCCAGTTAAAAATTAAACCTTAATTTGATTAAACACCAGAGAGAGAAAGAGAGAGAGAGTGGGAGGGGAGATGAGGAAAATAAAAAAAATAAAAAAGAAGAAGAAGGAAGAATAAGACGAGGAAGAAAGAGCAAAACTAACACCCTGTTGCACTCGTTGCCCCCTACGCTGAGTGCGAGAAATGTTTCAGCAATATTAAAACTAGGCGTGTAATGGAAGCGGGTAAAATTGCATCGAAATTAAGTGCAATTATGACGTAAATATTCAATGAGGTCTCCTCTTTATGCTCGACTGCTTTACAAGCACGAGATGAGAAGGAAAGGAAGAAAGGAGTGAGGCAAATTCCTCGGAGGAATTTCATTTACGGGATTCTGATTTTTTGTTTTGCAACTTTTAAGAGGTTCCAAAGTGGAAATATTCATCACGAATGCGTCCCCTGGCTCTTGCTTCAACCCTCGTATTCCTTCGTCTGCAGCCCTGATTTCCCTGGTTAAATGGATCAGGACCCCACATATCCTGACAGTTATAGCTTCGCAGGTGCGCACACAACACAACTAAACAGGAGCGTGTGGAGGTGGTGTAATTAAGCAAACAGAGATGACGGTAAATCACGACTCCTTGCTTTTCTTTCCCAAACTACATTAAAATAATTTAATTATACTCGCGAGCTGCGCGCGCTCGTCGTCCGTAGACGCACAACTCGGTCGAATCGACGATTTAATCCCAAAAACATCATTGGTAAAACTTTTCCACCCAACTGGAGAGTTTTAATGGATCGAGACGGAGCAAAGGTGTAATGGTGGTCCTTGACACTACTTGAGCAGTACCGTTGCAAGACGCCAGTGCCCCGGAGAAAGTCACCTTTGCACTAAACTTGTGCTTAACTTGGCATTTTATTTAGTGGCTCTAAGCCTCGGGGCTGATGGGAACCCATCTCGGAAACAGCGCAATCACCGACCAGGGAGTTGTTTGCCAGTCCTCTGTTGATTCCATCAGTTTTGTCGACAAACAACACGGTTCAAACCTCGTTCTCCTCCCACAACTCTTTTCCAACCCGACATCTGTGTCAGTGGGTGTTAGGGAATCGTGAGCTGCTAACCTCGTTCATTTGCTCGGGTCAATCATCAAACAAAACCATCCAATCTTTTCCCACAAATTGCAAAGAAATTGTTAATTTTTATAAATATGAAAATCAAATCAAACTTTCCTTCCATTTTGCATGAGACATAAAATCCTTGAAACATTTTTAATGCTAAAGATTTAGTTGTAATCCCTAAAATTATTAACATTTGCACTGAATTTACTCCAATGACGATAAGAAGATTAGAAGAATTTATTTATAAACATAATAAACCTATACCTATCTGAAGAATCCATAATTAAATTGAAGTCTTGAAACGAAGTCCTAAGACGCACTGACCACGATAAGCTGGAGCAAAATCAAACTAAAAGATCCCTCGAGAAATCTCTCAACACGGCGACCAGATCAAACCCCTTTAATTACATCTATCACGTGATATCCAAGCAGAATACGCATACATTTAAAAAGTTGGACGTCAACATTAACAACAACCGAATCCGAATCCGAATCCTAATTGAATCATTCAATCGCAGCAATACAACTTTACTTTAGACTGGGATTTTGCTGTTAACGAGATCTTTTGGCCAGCAACTCACTATGCTCACATCACAGACAATACCTTAATAAATTTTAATTACGAGCTCACGCAACGAGAAAGAATTCTTGCCATGCGTCCAATTAAGGGTGATGAATGACTTCGAATGTCAACCACACAATAATCCCTCATCTCGACCTCTCTCAAACCAAGAAGTGCACCAACCCGTTCCACCATTCATCCCGTTACATTATTCGCAAATTCCACGAGTTTTCATCCAATAAATTTTCTCCAACAAAGTTACGCACTCGAGCAAATATCATTCGTCTTACCTGCTCCATTTGCGAGGCATCTGTCCGTGGCCGACCCATCACTCTGTACATCATCAGGAAGCATGTCCTGATCGTGGAGGGACTCACTGTCCCATTCGCCACCTATTAAAATTTTTTAAAATAATAATTATAGACACAAAATAAAATAAATAACGACTCGCTTCTCTATTGAATATCAGCGCGCGAGTATGAATTATGTAAACGTGCGTTAGAGTTAAAGTCGATGTTAACAACAAGCTGTCTACAAGTTTGGAAAAATAATAGAATTTTAATTCGGTTCCTTGGATTTAAACAGATTAGAATGAAATTTTAATGACACATGCCCATTCCTGGCTTCACGAAAGTGTTTATGCATTTTGCAATTACATTTAGAACCGAGGAATGAAACCAACATTCGGATAAGCGCGCATTAATGCTAATTACATCAGAAAAATTACAGTTAACTTTGATGTTTAAAGATGCACTGTGCGATTACGCGCCGAATCATCCAAACTGTTGGCGCCATCATTCGCTAGCAGACGCCAACAACATGGCGACAAGAAACTAAAATCACACTTTTCAAGCTAAAATATATTCTTTGTAAACGTACCAGCACTTAGAACTGCTCGTGTAACAATTACAATACGAAGCAATTACTTACTCCGACAGAAACGAGCTAATCGAAGATTCCAAGTATCCTTCCCAATCTATCGCTACATACGAGCGACACAAGTGCTACAAGGTTGCCGATTGGGCAGCGGCGATTTGAGGACTCACGGTCAAATCGCCACGCCACGGGCCGAACTCGATCCTCCGCGCGCGGCAGCGCAGTGTGAGCTCCCGCAGCACGGTAGCGCGACGCGACCGTCGTGCGGGCTGCAAGTCGACGGTGCAAAATAGGAATATCAAGTGTTGACACTTACGTTTCAGTGCTCGGGGTTTGGCCTGCTTTCGTCTGGACATAAGCTTGGGATAGACTCGGCTGCGTGGCCGTGTCGGCACTCGGCTACGTGCCCCGATCGTTGTAGTTCCCGGTTGTCCTACGGTAGAGTCTCGGCTGCAGCCGGATGGGTGCCGTCGACGCGGGTGAGCACAAGAGCGGAGCAGCGTGCTGCGGCTCGGATTCTATTTAAACTGGGATTCAGCATGAAAGCTCGCTACGTCATGAAGCCTATTGAACACGGGTGTCTCAGAGGAATTGAAATTTCCCCGCAGGAGATAATCACGTACGTACGCATGCCGGCTGCCTGCACGCGCGCCCAGGGAATACAACTCAATTCCGTGCGCTCGCCACCGGCAGCTGCGCCCTCTTCCCGCCACCAACGACCAGCAGGCCGCCACCTGGAGTGGTCCTCCCCTACCTGTTTGGAATTTCTGAATTTGACATTTCAAATGAAATATAAATGGCAGGGGTGGGAGATGTGTTTTGAGTAGTCTAGCTCGAGCCCCGCGCCGCATGCGGGATGTTTTGCTGCAGGTCACATGTTGACATTTTTTTCTTTGTATTAACCACATCCGATCATGCGCACTGGGTCTAGGCTTCATTCCAAATGCGACTGCAAGATGCCAGCACATATCTAATAGATTCATTTTCTCCTCACTTCAATCTTCTTTATTATTTAATTTTTTTTAAAATTTTTTTTTATTTTAAGGTATTCTTATTAAATTATCTATCTCTTGAAGTGGACGAACAATATAAAAAATGAAATAATTTTTAACTTTGAAATGCATATTGCTTTTCCTTTTGATTTTCACTGACACCGAATGTTTTTTTTTATTGGTTAAGAAAATTAAATAAAATAGAGCACAAATAAAAAAGGAATATGACTGCTTAATTGCCGGTTTCTTTGAGGTTTTTCGGGTTGGGGAGTAAATTTGGAGTAATTCCAACTTTCCAGAAAAAATTCTTCGAGTTGATACTATTTTTGTTTGTGAAATACATAATAAATAAATGTGAGCCGCACATTGGGTCCTAGTATGACCTTTACGACTTCTCTTTTACAATTACAGCCAAACTCATTAATTCACCTGCTAAAAGTTGTATGTCATCATCACTTAAATGGCATTTTATTATAACTTCACCCGTGATTTGCTTTTCATTAACGTGAATGCAGTTGAAACTCAAAATACAGTGGCGCCATCTATACGAAAAATTGAGTTTAAAATACACACTTCGTGAACCTAATTTTGATTGTTCGCCTAACTAATCTTCCCAGTTGATTATTATTATTCACTATACGCAATGAACAGATGATAATGGGGTGATGTTAAAAAAAATCAGGAATTTGACTGCATTTTGGAGAAATAATTCAAAGTTCAAAAGTTATGATTTTATTTTAAAAATATTGTCAGTCTTTCTTTTTAATGATGTGTTTATATGAATTAATCAACAAAAAATTATTATAAACAGACATTCATCATTCATATCTTAAAAAAAAATAGTTAGTACACCAGTGCTGCGTCCTGTAACATTACTCATGTTTCCGCCAATTCCTTTAATGCCTTTGCTTTAAACCGAGCGAAGCTTAAACCATGCAAATAAATGTCCGCTTCAGACACTTTTAGTTCTGAACCATCCTCTTCGTCTGAAGAATCCGATTCACTTAAGTGAGTGTTTTTAAGCATTTTACAAATGCCATCTTCGTTGTAATCCCACCAAGATGGGCTATCTATTTTTTTGTTGAAAATAAAACTATTTTAATGTCGTACATTAATTTCAAAACTAGGATACATACTTCTTTCATAATCAGATTCTTCTTCTTCATAATCCTTCCATACTGGTCGATCTGTATTTTGGTTTAAAAATAAATAAATTAAATTAAAATGCCCTCGTGTTGATCAATTTTAAATCAAGAGAGTTATATACTCGTTTCAAAGTCTGAATCTTCTTCTGGATAATCATTTTTATAAAAATTATCGTCATTGCTGTCCTCGCTGTCTACTGGAGAGTCCGTCCAGTAACCAGAAACGTATTGCTCTATACTGTAAAATATTAGAATAAATTTTAGAAATAAACTAGAAAACTTAAATTTTGTCTCGCAGAAGTAAAACAAATTATACTTACAGGAACGTATGGTCTACAATTACATCATCGTGATTAAAATCCGATGTGTAATATAAATCATATACGTATAACTGTTCACTACTAGGATTTTCACGAATTAAACTTGCATCGTTGCAACAAATCGCACTTTCTGAAGAATCCTATAAAAGTAAAAATAATTATAAGCTTTAAAAAATTTTAAATTTTAGTAAATACAACCACCAAGTGACAACTTTCTTGCCAGTCGCCAGAGTGCGCTTCTTCCTCCTCATCTTCAGCATCAAACAAACACATTACATCACTCCCATGTTCAGCTCTGTAAGTATTGACCAATTTTAGCCTGTAATAACAAAAAATGAATTACAATTTATTTATTACAAAAAATTCTATATAAAATCTACCTGTTAGTTTTCTTAGCTTCTTGAAATTCCTTTCGGCTACGATCTGAAATGTTTACCACTCGTGATTTTGGATCGTTACGGCGAGCTTCTGTCAAAACTTTGGCAATATCCAACGATTCAAATTTATCCTACTCACAAAAATAATTGTGTTATTACTATTATATGTATAACTTTTTTTTTAAAAGACAGTT
The DNA here is from genome assembly GCA_034701245.1 of Strigamia transsilvanica. Taxonomy (NCBI): domain Eukaryota; kingdom Metazoa; phylum Arthropoda; class Chilopoda; order Geophilomorpha; family Linotaeniidae; genus Strigamia; species Strigamia transsilvanica. The sequence goes on from JAQIXU010000179.1 coordinate 39,152, forward strand.
ACTTTACTATCATGTGTTCCCGCAAAAGTAAAAGTTGCAGAAATATTCTCAGGTGTGTCAGTTTCATCACCGGGATCAGTAGAACGGCGAATCCGTTTACAGGCTACGATTAAAATTTCTGCAGGCTCTGCATCTAAACGTCTTTTAACTCGTATTAACGCCATAACAACAACTTGAGTTAGCAGCACGTCCAGAAATGATTTGGATCTGTGAATTTAGATACTGCAGACTGCAAGTAACCTTGCTGCAAGTGGTATCGTATCGTAGTCGTAGCAACTAGTCACATGACAGAAACAGTGGCGTCATTTGGCGGTTGTATGTTTTTCTGGTCAACATTCACACCGGAAAATAGTAAATAGTAAATACCATGTAAGGAAACGGAAAAAATTATTAATAAAAATTGCTTTTATTAAAATCAAAGTTGGATTAAAATTAACGACTACGTCTGTAACGCCATCTAGTGATTATTTTTGGCTGTACGCGCCTCGGTGAATGTTATTGAAAAAAAAATGTATTTTCGGTATGTAATTTTTGTCTTCGGAGAGTAAACGTTGGGGTTGTTCCTGACGCTATATTACATATTTCTTCCTTTCGATCGTAAGGTGACCGTTTTTTAGAAATCGACTGATCTCAAGATGCCTTTCAAGAAATCACCACTTCGTCAGGGGCGTAGCTACCATACCGCAGGCCCATGCTGTGCGTGGGGGCCCCTTAGTTTTGGGGGCCCTTCAATTTCCAAAAAAAAAAAAAAAAATATTTTCGAAAATTATTTTTGGGAAATTTTTGTGTGGTAATTTTGGAGCCACAAAGGCGTATTTATGGTCTGGGGCCCTTCTCACAGCCTTTTTTGGGACCCAAATCTTAAAAAATATAAAGAAAAAAAAATTTAATTTATTTTATTTCATATTTTGTTGGAATTTTTGGGCTCTTAAAAATCGAAGAGGGAGCCCAATAATATTTTTGCACGGGGGCCCAAAATTTGAATCTACGCCTCTGCACTTCGTCTGAAAACAATTTACCCAATTGGGTTTTCAGCCAGATTCTTTATCGAGTCTTCCAAACTTCCTCAAAACGGAAATATTTCAACGGCGAGATGAATTGGAACTAAAAGATCGTCATTGGCTTTCCGCCATTTTTATTCATTGTGATACAAGACACACAGATGGTTTGTTTGTGTTCGATCTACATATAAATGAAATTTTAGACAGTATAGCCCAAGTTTGTAAAAACCATACCAAGTTAGTCATAGAAAGCCATAAAATATTTCATCAGGAAATTCAATCCGAAAGCATAATTAAGTTGGTGCAGAAATGAATAGCGTGTGGTGCACGGATGAAGTTGTAACTGACAACAAGAGAAATAATCCACGGAATAGCAGAATTTACCAAGTTTTTACAATAGACAACAGATGGCAGTTGCATAAATATCGGATACGAAATCACAGTTAATTGGCACGAGGTTAAATGCAGCAATTGTGTCGATCGTTGCCTAATGACAACACGTACAAATGGATGCCGCATTACAATCTGTTTGCGGTGATAATTTACTGAAATTTATTACATCTGTGCTTTATTTAATGGTTAATTCTATTGGAATTCCAATCGTTTCGATCATTGTGGGTAAGACAAAAAAAAGAGAGTAGAACTGTTATTGCTGCTATCACCAATTTGCCACCAGACTAAAAACACTAGAGATCATGGTGCTACTCACGGACCCGTAGTGGATACAAATGCAAATGATAATGATAATGAATGCATTAGGTGCATTCAATCTTGAGAAGACAAATTCACTTCTCCTTTAATCACTTACAGAAGTGCATTAAAGCACGAACACAACAAAAGCAACAAAAGCAGACAGTAGTGAGATGAGAAAATGACTGCCTATCTAGGTTTGTATTCACATTTCTTATCATCGTAAAAAGCGATAAAAACAATACTTTTCGGCGCAAAAACAGATTAAACGAACGTTTTGATGATGAAAATGTCATTATCATCAAAATTTTTGCGATCCGCAATCCATGAATCGGATCAAAATAACGACCTTTAAGACGACGATCAAAACGAACAGCAAAATCAAAATAACGGGAATGTACTAAAAACATGGCTACCTACAACAGCCAAAATCCAAGTGCAGAAGAGAAGTCACTTCTTCTCGCGCTGTAGAAGTGAAACTTCTGAGCCCCTAAGAAAAGTGGATTTTATGCACTTCTTTCCAAGGTACTTGTTGGCACTTTTCCCGGCCGTTTATTAGCTCTCTTCTGTTCTCTAAAGGCTCGCACTCTGTCTGTACTTGTCTTTTTCTCCATATCACTTTTGACACAATGGTAATTATTAATTGAAAGATTTAGCTGTGTTTGTTTAATGTATAATAAAATATGCAAATGACTATGTATATGCTACGTACACGTGGCGCATGCGTGTTTAACTTCCGTTTCACTTTTTCTTGACAGTCACGTGGTAGTCAGGCCAATTTGGCCTACCGCGCCTATAGAAGTTTCACTTCAAAAAGGATCAACATTCTTTCACTTCTTTGAATTCTTTCAGGTTGACCTCTCAGAGATATGACCCGTTCCTGTTCAGAGAAGTCATTTCAGACGAATAAGTCAATTCGTCTTCTCAAGATTGAAAAGAAAAATCTTTCTTTCCCAAAAAAATAGGCCAGCGACAATTTTTATGAGCGCAATTGCACATTTAACAGACGCTACTAATGTTGCACGTTGCAGGTTATAGCTACCTGCATGAATGTCCCGCTGAATCGAGACTGCCTAAAGTTTTGTTAGCGGCGGGCATCTTCACTATTATGCATCACTTTACTAAAGTCAGAAGAAAATTTCTAGGCGCAGGGGCCGATGTTCGTAACCCCACTAGATTTGAACGTGCAGTTGCTTACGTAAAAATATTTTGCGTTCTAGCAGGTCTGTTTTCTTTTGTTCGGTTTAGTTTTGAGTTTTTTATTCTCTTGTACATATAGAATTTCATTTAAATTTCCTTTAGGTACTGTCTTATTGTGCAAACTTGATGTGCCAGAGTTTCTGGATGAAGCGGCTGAAAATTATTGTCACAAAAGTGTTTACGACATGTCTGTCGTATTTGTCGTATACCACTGGCTGATATTTTATGCTTTGTACATGATATTTTTGTAGACATTGTGCTTTTGTTATATATAAACTCGAAGGAAAAAAATTAATAAGAAAATAAAACGAAAATTACATAAATAAACTTCAATCGTAGATGATACAACCATCAATCACGTGTGTATTTTTCATTAAAATCAAGCAATATGAAATACGACTTTTATTATTTTCACCTAAACCAGAGCCAAAATTTGTATCACTGCTTCTTCTATACTAGAAAATATATAGGTGTCAAAATGTGTAAGGTGACACTTTTATAGGTGTGAAACGCCTGTCCCGATTTAGTCGTCTTTTGGGTGTTAAATTTCACCATTGAGGTATGCTTGTACACCTTGCAGGTGTTATGATACTCACTTGGATGTAAATTTTCTCCTTGATAGCATTTTCAAAAGGGTGTAAATTTGTTTCCATATAGAGTAACTTTACAGTGTAATCTACTTATTTAAATAAAGATGTGTAGAAAAAACAAAAATAGTAAGAGTAATCTGTGAAAGATTAGAAAACACCTGACTCCGGAAAAACGCTGAGGGAGGGCGCTCAACGACAGTGCATCAACAATGCAAATGTAACAATTTTACGCATTGTAACTTTAAAAGTAACAATGCAATCCTAAAGATGTCAGCAGTGGCGTAGCTAGGGGTGTGTCACTCGTTGGGGGTGACACCCGCCGCGATTGAAAAATTTCTCGAAATTTGGCGAAATTTATGAAAATTTCTCGAAATTTGGAGAAATTTGCTTTGTGCTGATAGCAAAGTGTAGTTTTGTAGTGGAGCAAAATTAGACACGTTCAAGCGTGGCTCCTTATGCTAATCGACTCATTTATTTTACATACGTACCTGTGGCGCTGCGGAGGGACAGTGTCATAAAAACTCAGACTACATAAGAATTGAAATAAGGGTGAGCAATGCGAACAGAGCATTATCCCCACTCTTTGGTGTGAGCATTTTAACTCCATTTTGTTCTTAATTAACAAGAAACCGTTGACTTTTCAAAGAAAGTTTATATACCGTACGTGTATAATTTCGGCACAAATTAGACCAATTAAACTATTCATTATGAGCAATTGATCGATTTTTCAAACCCGGGAACCCGAGACAAAGCATCTAAAACTGTCCCGGTTTCATTGGGACATCTGGTCACCCTGTGTACAGTATGTACTATTATACTGTATACGACCAAAGACTACAAACTGTTTGTAGTCCTTGATACGACGATGCAAAATTGGATGCAGCTACGGTATTATCTACCTTGGAGTAGTTCAACATCAGAAGGGGTCATGCAAGGCAAGTGGCTACTGCTGGCTATACATGCACCATTACTCACAAAAATAGTCGTCATGAAATCGCCCACTCCATGGAATTTGAACTGCATGGCTTGTCAACTAAAATATAGACCGGTGTCTAAAAATCCAACTCTGTCGGAAATAAAAGTCAGATGAGAATTCATCCCAAATCTATCCAAGACTCGCAGCTTCTGATACCGGTATGTGTTTTCTCGCTCCTACGCTGCAATCGAATTTCAAATAGCTAATTGTGGCAATAAAAAATTTAAAACATGTTGAGTTTGAATGTACACATTCTTTTTTAATGCGCGTGTAGCATTTCATGCTTTTTTTTTGTCGTAAATGAAACATGGATAAGATTTTGCGTGACTAATCAATCAAATTATTATCTACTGACACTTCAGATAATATTTAATAAAGTTTAAAATATGACACTCAAAACATGTTTATCAAATTTTTCAGTAACGGCGCAACTCCCTTCCTGAAATTCAAACACGTTGTCCAATCAAATGATCAATGCTTACGTGAGAATGTGGCGTAGCTATTCCAAGAAAAAAAACGATACGATTAGCTAATCTAAAACAAAGCTGTGGAAAAATCGTGCAATCGTAGGAAACAGATTTCCGGCTACTCTTATTTTCTTTCATGAGTTTTATAGGTAAGAATAAGATTTTTATTAATTTAAACCTGAATGTTTTATGCGTGTGGTTGAACTTTTCAACCGAGACCTTGAATTCTTAACTTAATAGGTACACAATGTAGATGCAAATAATACGGATTTAGTAGCTACCAGTATAGAAATTGTAAATAATAAAAATCCCAGCTTAAGAAACAAAATTTATTGCTTCTTATTGTCAAACCACTTTTATTGGTTGAAAAATTAATGGAATTCCCCGTAGATGAAAAAAAAAAAAATAGTAGCATTAAGTATTTCGACCTACAGAGATGACCTAGAAAGGATACTCTTCCGGAGTTATTGAGTGAATGACGTAAGTATTTTATGGTGTCATTTTTATATCTACGGTGTATAATTTAATCAAAACGTAAATCCCCGAAATTTGACATCATTTGTACGTCCAATCTTGTGTTTGTTATTTTAACTAGCAGGACCAAAACCAGTTTATAAAGTGCCAGTGGGCCATTTCAAACGGAATATAAAAGTGCAACTGGTAAACTGAATCTTTATTATTTGTTGAGGTTATTAGCATTGTGGACTTATCCGGGTGCAAAACAAATATTCATTCACCTTATCATTTCTATTTTTTTATTTATTTTTTGTAAGCAAAATGGCGCAATTACTAGAAGTTAAAAAGTTACCCGAATATGATGATAAGACTAAAGCTGTGTATTTACATAACGATTTACCACTAACAAAATTGGATACAACAAAGATGAAGGAGGAGGAAAAATTTAAACCAACACAATCTAAATTCCAAACGTGGAAAAACCTACTGTCAATCAGTTTTGGATTTTTACTATTATTTACTGCATTCAGCTCTTTACAAAACCTGCAAAGTTCTCTCAATCAAAAAGATGGGCTTGGAACAGCATCTCTTAGTACTATTTATGCAACAATGGTAAATATATAAATTTTTTCTTTTTTAAAATGAAAATTGAAATTTTTTCCCAAAATGTTCCTTCAGCTAAATCAGTGTCATGATCAGACATTGAAAATCGGGTCAGTGAATATTTAGTTCATAAATACTGTCATAGGGATTGCCCATCGTTCTGATTTGCAAGAGTGAGCAATTCCCCCCATTTTTTATTTACTGACACATAAATGAATATAAAATTGTGTAATGATATCCTAACTATTCATAGGTGATATCATGTATGTTTGTGCCGAGTTTTGCTATCAACAAATTTGGATGCAAATGGACATTAGTGATATCAATGCTAATGTATACGACATATATGGCAGCAAATTTTTATTCAGACTGGTTCACTTTAATTCCAGCTGCTGTCGTTTTGGGAATAGGAGCAGCACCCCTGTGGAGTGCAAAATGTACCTATGTGACTCAAGTATGATGAAAATATGAAGAAACGAATACAGTAATTGAAATATTTTTCAATATTCTGTTTTTGCTCAATTTTTAAGATAGGAACAGAGTATGCGCAACATGTCGGTCGGAAGGCTGAAGTTATAATCGTGCGGTTCTTTGGCATTTTCTTCATGATATTCCAGAGTGGTCAGATCACAGGGAATCTGATTTCCTCTCTTGTTTTAAAGCCGGAACAGGACAATACCACCCACTACGAAATTTCAGACGCTCAAAGAGAAATTTGTGGCGCAAAATATTGTAACGAGCCTGTAGGATCCGGTCAGAATTCCAGTTCCAGACCACCAGATGAAAAAGTAATTCAAATTTATACTTTTTTCCCCCAAATATCATTGACATTTTGTGACTTTTAGGTTTATACCTTATGTGGAATATACGTTGCTTGTGCTCTACTTGGAGCACTTCTAGTGGCTGTAGTTGTTGATCCTCTAGTTCGAGTAAACACAGCAGCAATGGGGAAATCCAAACAAATATCAGGACTTGATTTACTGGTAGCCACGTTTCGACAAATGAAAAATTGGAAACAAATACTCATCATCCCACTCACCATATTCAGCGGACTTGAACAAGCATTCATCATGGGTGATTTCACTCTGGTAAAATGAAGATTGAATATTAAAATGGTTTCACCAATAATGTTTTCTTCTACTCATAATAGGCGTTCCTCACTTGTACATTAGGCATCCACAATGTGGGTTTTATAATGGTTTGTTTTGGCGTAGCGGATGCCGTTTGTTGCATAGCTTTTGAACCTGTGGTAAAAAGATTTAGTCGAGTTCCTATATTCCTTTTTGGCGGTCTTACAAATGCAGCAATAGTGGTGTTTATGTTATCGTGGCATCCTGATCCTGGCAACATCTATATCTTTTATGCCCTTGCTGGGCTTTGGGGTCTATCTGATGCCATATGGCAAACTCAAATCAATGGTAACTGGAGTAAAGATTATCAAAAATTTAATTAATACATCTATGGTTTACTTTTTAGCATTATATGGGGTCATCTTTACTAATCATGAAGAAGCAGCCTTTTCCAATTACCGGTTGTGGGAGTCACTTGGATTTATTGTGACTTTTGGATATGCCAAATTTTTATGCGTAAACGTTAAACTGTTTATCGTATTGGCTGCGCTAATACTTGGATTGATTGGATATTTACTAATTGAATTCAAAGTTCATAAAGAAAACAAAGCATTAAGACCTGCAGTGTTGTGATTTTTGTTTACTGTAAATAATTCTTATTTGTGTAAATTAAAATTACAATTTTTAATGAGACGATCGTATTTCGAAATTGCCGGTTCTGGTAATTGACTCGAGAGAATTTTCCTCAATTTATTCGTTTTAATTACATACGGTAATACTAATTGGAACAAATAACTGCAATACTCTAACATAAACTGTGTTTTCTTTTTTAATTTTTTCTAATTAATTTTATTTTTTATACAATCCATCCATGTTACAATGTCTTTAAACTGTTAATACTACGTTCCATCAGCTCCTGGAAATGGTATTAACCCCAAAACACCAAAGCCGTGCAGCAAAGCAACCGACGAAGGCAGACAGATCAAGCAAGATGCAAGAACATAGCTCACACCAAATACACAATTTTCTTTGCTTTGCATTTTCCGAAGAGAACTGATCAACAAACAATGAAAACTGCTTTTATATCAAGATGTAGACCTACAATACATACAACAGGTTATTAAAGAAGTTTGGGCACAGTTGCAAGACCTTATGCTGGTAATTAATGGGACGATTATTATGAGTGAAGGGTTACAACAATCGGTTCCACCATTTTAGGGCATTGGAACTCCTTGCCTAGCAAGGATGTGATCCATTTGTGCCATATTCTTTTAGTGGCTGAAAAAGATAATGGAATTCTCTACATTGAAAAAATTGATTCATCAAGAGTGAGATTTCCCTGCTTACAGTATTATTTTTAATTTAAATTAGCGTCTAAATTAAGTTAGTGCGCGTACAATAAATAAATATCGATCACTGATAAATAAATGTTTGTTTAATAATCTCTAACCTATCCGTACGTGATGTCGTGTACGAACTCTCAAGGTTCCTCAATTGCAGCCTTCTGAAATTCAGTCAATGGCTGAATTAGCACAAAAATGTAGTGAAGCAGGAGTTAAGATTAATATTATAAATATTGTGGGAACAATTGGTCAAGTGCTCGATGAAAAGACTCCTGATGATGACCAAGTTATCCTATTACTTAAGGTTAAGGTCGGTCGTCGACAATTTTATTTTATGTGATGTGTGATCTAATATGTCTTTGATTGTTGTTTATTAGCACATATTGGTCTTTTCCTTTTGGAAATTGTGAGCACAGACAATGTGGAGTTACGGTAATTGGCATCGCTGAAGCAGTTGATGCTGTCGTTGCTGTATTTGGAGAAGTTGAATTGAATCAGGTGTTGGCTTACAGAAAAGTCCAAAGTAAGTGTGCAATTGTCAATTCGTCATTCGGATCGGTTAAATTTTATTTTATTTTTAAGATTTTAGCTTGATTTCAATGTAATTAGACAGTTGATAATGATTATTTGTAATCGTGACAGCCAAAACTAATTTAATTAGTTTCATTACATTTTCGACTGAAAAATGCCCAACCTTGACATTATTTTATTTTTAAAAATAAAAAAATAAATTCTTTCTCTTTTTATTTGTTTATTTATTTATGCACGCGTAAGATTAAATACTTTTCCTAAGTGTCGTTATAAGAGGAAGTTATTGCATAATTAAACATTCCTTAAAACCAGTCTGGCAGATAATGTTTCCTTTTTTACTTTTGAAATTTGGTACCCTGGAGGATTGGAATTACAACTAATTCAATGATTTTTCCCAGTATCTGAAAACTTCCTTCTGTCATGTGTGTGATATATTATTATCTGTAATCCTATATCATATGATGTAACCACAATACACACAATTGTTCTACAATTTGTGTTGCTTCTATTATCCTCTGTTCATTCGTCAAATATTGAGCTGAATTAGATCTGAACTTCCTGCGGTAAGTTGTAATTTTTTTTTTAAATTTCTTTTAGAGTGAATGTGTTTTGTGTCTAGATCGTAACCTTGAAGACCAAACCGCCAACACACCGCCTGTTTAATAGTTTGTAAACGGTGGTAATTTGCGATAAACGAATAAATGGGAACAGTAATAGAAATTCGCAGAACAAGGGAAGTTATTCACACCTGACCTCCTTACGCAAAATATTTACTTGGAGTTCTACGTTGCAAGATAAGGTTTGAGTATTTGTACGTATCCTAATGTCAGGGGTCGTTTCCTTTTTACTATTTAAAAAGGCGCGATGAATTCATTTAATAGCATGCTCTTTTACTGATTGCATGCAGGTTGTATTATAGCCGCTGCTACCACTTGTGTAAATTTGTACCATGACAGATGGTCATACTGAAGGAAAGTTGGATGGAGTCGTCTGTGGAGGCGTGGAAAACAGCAGTTTTAACCGAGAGGAAACTACAGTTTCACCTGTTAACGTTGCAAATGCAGCCAAGGTTAATGCTGTAACGGAAGGCAAAAAACTGGAGGTACAACTAACTCATTTTCCTCCCGATGAACTGAAGAGAGAAAAATGTCGCGTGTGGAAGTCGCTAATCTGTCTGTGCTTTTCTCTGACATTGGGATTTTCTTCGAGTATCACATTGGTGAATTCGATCACTTCATTGTTGCCAAATGATAATATGGGAATTTCTGCACTCGCCGTTGCTGGTGCATCTCAAGTTGTAGCTGCCGCTGTGTTGGTACCTGTAGCAAACAAGTTATGGGGCTCGAGGACCATGCTTCGTGTGAGTTTAATAGTGAACCTGCTGTTTATAGCCTCGTTCTTATACGCAACATGGGCTACTATTATTCTAGGTGCTATGTGCTTTGGCGTAGGACAGTCGCTGCTTGTTAGTAACGGCTTTACTTACGCCAACACTGCTGGTTATTGGTATGAAAAACTTAGCAAGAGTGGTAACGTGGATGCAATACTCGCTCGTGTCTCAGGGATGGTCAACTGTGCGTTGGGCAGTGCATTTGTTTGGGGCAATCTAGCCCTTTATTTAATTCTGGGATCCAAACCTGTCGATGAATCAGTGACAGTTCAAGATGTCTGCGGCGCTGCTTACTGCAATCAAGAATTAAACATCAGCACTCTGGATCCGCCTGCACCTAGCCAATATTATACATTGGTAGGTCTACTTGCGTTTATGGGTTTGCTGGGTTGTGGACTAATTTTTGCCACCGAAGATTTTGCCCATAAGCTTGGTCATTTCTGCTGCACGAAAGGCGAAGCATTGGATGTGCTTCGCAATTCTTGGCGATTATTGAGGAATCCTCGTGGGTTTCTACTAGTACCTATCACTGTAATGATTGGTATGGAGGAGTCATGTATAATAGGAGATATTACCAAAGTAAGTTTTTAACTTTTTCTATTATTTCAGACATTTTTTATTGCTTGAATTCTTTTCAGGCACTCATCAGTTGTAGTTTGGGAATTTCTATGGTTGGATTGGTCATGTTGGCGTATGGTATTACAGAGATTCCAGTTTCATTAGGACATTGGCCAATTGTTAAAAAATATGGACGTGTGCCGATTGTTGGATTTGCTTGTGTTGCTCTACTTGTACCGATTATTACGATGCTGTTGTGGACCCCAGATCCAAATCAGTTGCCAATTTACTATGTTCTGATTTGTTTTTGGGCAGCTGCTGATTCTGTGTTGATGTCTGTCATATTTTGTAAGTTTAGCCTTTTTTATTTATTTCAGAGAAATAATATTTCCTCCTCCCCTTCTTTATAGCCACTTACGCTGCCTTATTTGAAGATAACATGGAAGGAGCATTTTCAGTTGGAATTTTCTGGTGGTCATCAGGCTTTTTAATTTGGTTTGGCTGGAGTCAGTTTTTGTGTCTTTATGTTAAATTAGGTTTTCTCACAGCATTAATCGTTATTAGTTTTATTTTATACGTTATTTTAGAAAAGTTTGTTATTAAGGAAAATAGTGCATCGCAATGATTTTAAAATTAATAGTAATTAGTGTACGTAGAATTCTTGTATTACAGAGAGATTTCAATTAAAAACAATACAGGTAGTTATAAAAACATTAATGTATAACACAATTCCGTTTCTATGCAATCAACTTAATTGTATTTTCACTTGAAAGCACAGGTGTAAACAAATTACATCACCATATAATTGTTGGTCGTTTAATTAAATTATTTATTATACAACGTAATTTACCAAATAGGCCAGGATGTTAGTCAATGCATGGTTGGGTATGGCAAAGTACACATTTCCTGCCAAGGAACTTAATTCGGTTAATGTTGCAACGTGACGTTACTATAAACACTTGGTATATGTTAATTGAGTCAGTCCACTGTATTGGCCACACGTGAGTGAAATACAGACAATAAAATCTATTATTGCAGATAACACAGTATTCATTCAAATCAAATGACCAAACCTAGCTGGGAATTGAAATTGACACTGGTACTGAAAATCTAACTTTTCAAAATTGACAAAACCTTGATATTTATGTTGAAGAAGATGAAGTAAGGTGCAAACCAGAGAGGCACCGAGCCAAAAAAAATTTAAATATGCACAAATTTGAAAAAAGATTTTTTCAGAATTTCTCAAATGTGTCACAGTATCACAGATTATTATTATTAATTATTAATCTGTGACAGTATCCTCCGCAGTGTAAAGCGTGAAATGTAAGATGCACGTAGTCGCGAGCCATACGTTTCATGCACGTTGGCGTTTATTTTATGAAACGTGTACGATACGTTTGCTTACATCCGCTTATATAAGTTCGTGTAACCATTTTCCAAACACGCTTTCGACTAATTCCAAGATGCCTCTTAGGAAATCGCCACCGAGTCTAAAAACATTGTGCTTTCAAACAATAGTTGAGAATTACGACAAAATTCATTCTTCTTTATCGGCGCTTCCAAACCGTCTAATCAATGACATGTATCAACAACGACAGGATCTAAATCTCATGGATTCTCGCTTGCCGTCACACATTTTTATTAATGGTGGTACAAGAGAATTAGATCGTTTGTTTATGTTTGATCTGCCTGTAAATCTAGTTTGCGATAAAATTGCCCAGGTTTGTAAAAATCTAACAAAATTAGTCATAGAACACCAAGAAATCCAACCCAAATGTATAATTAACTTGGTGCAACAAATACCGCAGATCCAACATCTTAATTTTAAGAATAATAATTGGTGTACGGACGAAGTTGTAACTGCAATTGGTACACATTGTGTACAATTAAAATCTTTAAGATTATCAGGCTGTCGTAATGTAACCAATAGTGGAGTTCTTTCATTGTGCAACATGAAACTTGAATATCTGCATATCGCTAAGACGAGTGTAACATCTCGTGGCTGCTTACCCGTTCTAAAAAGTTTACCATTTCTCAAGGTATTTAAATATTATAACTGGACGGAGCTGTTTCAACTTTTAAAACAAGAATTTAATTCCGATCAAACGTTGACGTATCCTCTAGAAAAGTCGCCACGGTGTGTTAAGTGGAAAGGAGACGATGTGGCCACTGCCATCAAAATATTTCCTAATTTACGGACATTTCGCATTCAGTTTACTAATCTTAGTTTTAATCCTCACATTGCTTCAGCATTAGATAACACAATGAGAAAATTAATTAGCTTACAACTAATGAAAACCACTCTTGTAAATATTAGGCAGATCGATCTCTGCTGTCCACTATTACAAATCCTGTCGTTGAGAAATTGCACCTTTGAGGACGAATTAGATAATGATGAATATTTACACAATTCGACCTCTCATATTCGATTCAGGAACTTGAGGACACTGGATATCAGAACTAGCAGGTTTGAAGCCACCCCTAAATTACATTTGCAAATATTATTAAGCAGTCCCAATCTTGAAGAATTAGAATTGCGGAATTGTCGAACACTAACTGATGAGTTTATTAGGCAGCTTATGAGTACGGATTTGGTGCAAACCCTTAGGAGTTTAAAAGTTGAGAGGTGCCATTTTCTTACTTTGGGGTCTATTATAATGTTACTAAATACTCTAAATTTAAATACGCTATATGTGAACTGCTGTTTACAAATCAATAGACCCACACGGCATATTATTGTAGAACATGTCAGAAGTCAAAACCTAGCTCTATACATGCGATGCATTTGTTTGAACATATTATAATATGTTCAAACATTTTAAAGTTAATGGAATTGTGTTCATTAAAGAAATTAGTTCATCAATTGTTCGTCGGTTGTTAAACATGGCTAATGCGCGCAGAACTCGGTGAATCCATCACTGTGGTACCATGTGTTTGTGCCGACATTTGAGCATTAACAAATTTGGATGCAATGGATTAATAATACCAATGCTAATGTTTATGATATATATATGACACAATTTTTTTATTTAGGTTGGTTTATCACTCAGCAGTAGCATACCAACTAACAAACTTGAAAAAAAAAGCAATTTTGAAGATTTTTGAAATAAACGAAATATTTGAAAAAAAAATTACTTTTTTTGTTAGTACTTAATTTATTAGATAAGAACAACCGACCATCAGAAGATAAAAATAGCTAAAATTTCCACTTTTTCACCCAAATATCATCGATTTACTGATTTACAAATGAAAAATTGGGAACAATTTATCTCACTCACCATATTCAGCGAACTTGAACAAGCATTCGTGGACGATTTCACTCTCAATAATGTTTTCGTCACTTGAATATTAGGCACCCACAATATAGGTTTTAAAATGGTTTGTTTTGGCTTAGCAGATATCGTTTGTTGCACAGCTTTTGAACCTGTGGTAAAAAAATTTAGTCGAATTCCTTTATTCCTTCGTGAGGTCTTACAAATGCAGCAATAGTGGTGTTTATGTTGTCGTAGGGCCCTCTACAGCTGCACAAATCATGTAGTATGACAGTCAGGGCCGTGCCGTGCGGTTGTGCACCGCACACGAGCGCTTGGTTTTGAGGACGCCATTTTAGAGAAAATAGTACACTTTTATGCAATATAGCGGCGCTCAAATACTACTATAAACATAGGCGTCCCTTACCCATGGCGCGGCCCTGATGGTAGTAGTCTTTTCCCGGTGTTAGGACATTTCACCGGGTGACTTTTCACCGGGAGACATTTCACCGGGGACATTTCACCGGTGGGACGTTTCACCGGTGG
>JAQIXU010000180.1:0-53792 GCA_034701245.1 Strigamia transsilvanica
ATCATTATCATCTGTGTATTATTTCATACTTGTATCATTATCATCTGTGTATTATTTCATACTTGTATCATTATCATATAAAAAATATATCTATTCAATTCAAACATAACATGGTAACCATGTTTGAAATGAGTAGATATATTTTTTACAACAATGAAATAATAATACACAAATAATAATGAAATCCATCTTTAATTTAAGACCGACTGCCTTTTACCAAATCTCCTATCACAAACACATCATTGATTATATCCTACCAATTTAATGATCTGAAAAAACAATTTAGTATGAAGTCCTAAGCCGGGGTTTGAACCCAGTACCTCCCGATTGCCAGCCGGGTACTCTACCACCTGAGCCACCCAGAACTACAACACAATGGCCATTAGAAGTGCTCTATAACAATTCAATTGACCAGTGTGTGCGGAATAGTGAAATAATCAAAAACAATCAGAAAATTGTTGCAAGTAAAACTTTGCAATAAACTTTGCAATAAAACTTTCTCGAATTTAAAATGATTCTATCATTGATTTCGATGTTGTAATAATAGTCGACAAAAATAAGAAGCGCTCACCATGCTGATCACCTGTTCGCATTAGAACACAGAAGTTGGGCAGCATTGGGTTGGTCAGTACTTGGATGGGTAACCCAGTAGTTTTTCCATTCTTGTCTGATTTCGATACTGTTCCTGTGGGAAGAGAATCTGCCACCCACCTCAACTGGGTTTTCTGTGGTTTTCCCAGTTGTTATGCGAATGCAAGGTTGGGTCCTCAAGAAAATCGTCCCCCAGATCGCAAAAACAGAGGGCTTATCTTAAGTTCCGGTACACAAGCATCTGCTTGCCACCATAATGACCGAAAAACACAAAAAATAGTAACAACAAATAAATAAAATAATATCTGACAATCGTCTTGAACTTCACCGTTATAACTCTCGTTATTACGAACCATTTTTAGCTCCCCCGACTTATTCGTAATAGCGAGGTTCGACTTGTACTCATGAAATTTTTGTACCAGTACCACATGTAGTCGGGAGATTGACCAAACAATTTCTGTCCACATTTTTTGGTCCTTTTTTGAGTAATTAATCTTTTAAAGCCATTTCTTTTGATTGAACCCACTTATTTTCCATTTTCACCACTAGGTGTGCTATTGAAGCCATTTCTTCTGTTCTGCCGTTTCCCTGCAAAATGAAAAGCGAAAGAGTGGTTAGAATGAGTGCATATAAATGGAAGAATAATTTGTTTGCTATTAAAACACAATGCTCTCTGTAAGGCGAAATTGTGCCCAGGTTGCAAGCTCAGCGAAAAATTTGTCAAAAAACTGGCGGATTTTTGTTTCAGTACTTCAAAAGTGAATCGCGTATAATGAAAATTGGTAGTCATGCCAGGCTGTGATTGTGATTTCCGTCCAAAAGATGGCGCAGTTTGTAGTAGAAGAGCAGTTAAAACTGGTGGATAATTTCGACATAACTTAGTTGACATTCGGGACAACATTCATTTCTACTACCAGGCACAAAGCAACTAATAAACATGCACATTTGAATGCAGTCATTATGCATGCAGCTTTGGACTCGTGCTCAATGAATGAATGTACATGCACATGTATCACGGTATGATTTACAACATTGTTCCAACACGACACTGTATACAAAAAAGACAACATGAAATTAGTACGTTTACAATTTTTTTTAAGACATACAGTACGGTGCCTGTAATTTGTTAAATTTAATTAGAAGTTTTTTTTTTTTAAATTATTTAATTTGAATTATAAAAATTGATATAAATATTAATGTTATTTTAAGTTGTTTTTGTTAATTCTATTTTTTTTAATGAAAGATTTAAATTCAAAAACGAATGCGATATAAAATTCAACAACTAAAGCGCTTTGGAGGAAAAAAAACAACAACATTTATTTGTTATTAGTTAAAATAATAGTTGATATTAGTTTGTGAAGTTTTATGGAAGTTTATAGACCTTTTATTGGAGCCATTTGGGACTGTGGGTCATTATTGTATCGCCAGAAGTAAATGAATCTATTTACTTCTGGTATCAACCGAATAACAGACACATGCGCACATTTATTCCTGAGCACTTAATTTATGTTTTTTATTATTTTATTTTTATTTTTCTAAATTATTTTATTTTGTACGATTTAATTTAATTTAGTTCTTTGACTATTTTTTTTTTTAGATTTTTATTGAATTGGACGTAAATATGACATTTAGTGTCATGTTATTCATGATTTTAGTCCAGCAAAAAGTCTGTAAAATGAAGGTTAAGAATTTTTTGTTGTGGCGACAGATGGCACTAACTAACTGCTGAGTGAGTCGATGAATGAGATCAAAATTCTTATCTTTCATTTTTGTCACACAAATCGAGTGAAATGAAGTAAATTTAATCAAACTTGGATTTAATTGACTTTTTACTTAAAAATTTGTTTAAAAATAATTTATATTAGGGAGTTTGCACTTTTTCTAAATTGACTTTTCGTCCCGAATTTCCAATCCAATTTGGATTGACCGTCCAACTAATTGATATCTAAATCCTCAATTTTTGAGGCCGAAAAAAAAGGCTAAACTCCCCATTTATAAACCCGCGCGTTGCTCTGCCTTTAGTTACCTAATGTCAGCTTCTCTCCCGAGTCAGGCGGTAGCGTGAAGCCAAGTAATGTCATGGAAGATATAAGAACACAAGGTATAATCAAGTTGAAGCCATAATACAAAGTTCTTCTTCGGATGTGAATTGTGAAAGTTATGTCTACATAAGGCTCCGGACAACAGGCGTAGTAGATTACATTCCTTACACCGGGTACACCTAGATGAAAACAGCAAAATAAACAAACATTAAAATCGCAAAATGTGAAAAATGCATCCGTGTAATCCCAGCTGAAAGTGAAGCTTTGCAGTGAAGCCACATCGGGCAGCTTTGACAAAAGCACCGCTGCTGACTTCACTGCACGTCTGCGCGACTACGAGTTAATTAAAATGAGAAGTTTGCGTTTGAATTTGAACAAACTCAAGCTGAAATTACACTGGTATGCTATTCCTGATTATTTATGCTTATCCTGTTGGCGGACTCATCCCACCTATTAGATCCCATTCGCCATTGGTAATGAACGTACTGATGTCACCGCCTTCTTCTCCTTGCAACAACAAGTCGAGCTGATATCCATCGTACGTCCAGGAACCGAATTTCATGTCACACTTTTGGTCGTCGAAGGGGAACCAGGTGATGTCTATTTTGCAGGTGCTTTTAAAGATGCCCGGTGGAATGTAGGTGCAGCTACCGTTGGATCGGACAACCACATTAGTGGGGTAGGTTCCGTCAAAGCCTTCGTCAGCGCTTTGCATCAAAAAACCCAAAATTTGCCATTGTTACCACTCGTTCTTTATTATTTTTTATTTTTTATTTTTTTTTTTTTGAAAAAAGAATTAAATTAGTTCTAGAATTTGACTAAAGGTGTTATTTTTGTGGTCAATGAAGCCTCACCCACCATGTGTGCTGCAAAATGAAATTAGGTAATGCGCCATAACCACGTGATGAGCTAAAAATGGTGTGAATTTTTTTTTCTTGTTTGCGGTACGTTTTATGTTCGAAAATTAATTATTTCTTTGATGATAGCTCTCGTTTGGCGTTTTATCTAGTAATTTAGGAGAGTGGTGGCCTTTATGATATTTCGAGAGAGGAAGATGGGACGGCTACACACAATTCTGGCTACATCACAGGGTAATGGCACCTGCAGTAGTCCGAAGGAACGGTGGCTGTATGAGCATTTCGGTTAAACATTAGCACCGAGCATCTTTTTTATGTGTAAAGTCATTAGCCGATTTACCTGTATGCTATTATAAATGAATTTTTTAAATAGTGAAACAGGAATTACGAATTACGAATTAAAAATGATAAATTGGTCATGCTTTGAGTGATTAGCCAGGGAATGTTACAGTGATGACGTTTTATAAGAAAAATCAAATTAAATCAAAGAAATGATAATATTGAGACACGCAAAATATAAATTAAAACACGCACATAAAAATTTCAAATTTTATGTTTATATAATTTTTTTTTTATTTAATGAGGAATTTTGATTAAACTGCAACTAAAGACTGAAGCCAAAGAAAAGAGTTTTTTTTTTTCTTTTTGATTAAAAAAAAAATATAAAATGTCAAGTATTTCTAAATTTTAAATTTAAAAAAAAAAAAAAAGATTATTAAAATATTTTTTAAAATTAATAGTTTGGTAGAGTTGTTCACTAGATGTCACCACTTGTAGCTTTCCGTAGCACTCACCGCTTGCAGGATTCGCCAACGAGAGTATCACCACTAGTGGTAATTCTTAGAGATTGCATAAAAGATTGGTGAGATTTGTTTTGGGGGGAAAACGTTGTTAGAAAATGAAGGTTTGAGTTGAAGGTGATGGAAAAAGGGTATATTTGATTTTATTTTCTTTATGTTAAGGGTATATTGGCTTCAGTCTTGATGTGTATTCTTAAAGGACAAATGGAAGTCACAATGTGAGGACAGGAGTTGTGGAGAATTTATTCTTATTTTCTTTTAAAACAAAATTAATTAACTAAATTTAATTTATGAGATTGGATTATTTTTTTTAAATGATTTTTCTGTGTTTTGTATAAGAAAGGTTAAGACATCGGTACTGACACTAAGATACCTGTTATACATAAGAACGTCTGGCTTCCAGATTCTGTTTGGTGGAATTCGCAGGTCTTTCACGCCGCCATACTCAGAGATATTCCATCGGAGATTGACGTCAATCCACTCCTGTCATGAGAAGAGACGTGCATAATGCGTTATTCAACACAATACAGGCGCGATTGATAAATGCTGCGGTTAACAGAACTCTTTGACATTTGCGCTAATAAGCTAATAGAAAATTACGCAAGTTCACTTTTTTCAATTGCAGTAAAGAATGAGAGGAAAAATACAATTTGCAATCCTGCCGTAATGGATATGGGGAGTTTTTAAATTTGGTTTTGAAGATTTTTAGATTTTTTATTAATATGATTGCAGGGTTGGTATCTCTTACTTTTTGAAGATTGAATTTCTGTTCGACGAGTCACCCTTAAAGCACAATGTGCATGAAAATTCAATAAGAAATTGAAACTGGATGTGGAAAAAAAAAAGTTGATGAATTTATTAGATATTTTGTTATTTCTTTTATGACAATTCGTTTGGTTTCGGTTGATAATGCAATTTTCAAAAGTTTGAGTTTTGTTTTACGTGAAATCTTGTTCGCAGGCACAAACAAGCCGACAAAATCCAAACTTTTTTTCAATCGTTATTTATTATTATTTTATCAACATCTTCAAACCGTAATAAATTCTGGTATAAATACAAAGATATTTTTCTTCAAATAGAAATAAATCAAATTTCATTTTTCCAAGTTTATTTTTTTTATTTTTTATTTTTATATATCAGATTTCTTTCCAGTCAATTTAAATTCAGACCAACAAAGCAACACCAGTGGGGTCACATCGGAAGCGATTTATCTCTTCATGGTGGATTACCCATAAGGCACATCAGGTTTTTGTGTAGGGACCAACCGAAAAAAATTCGGAAGATGAATTTGCGAGAGTCATTTTCAACATTTTTTTTTGCCCAATTAATTCTTTTCTATCTAAAAAAAAAAGTGCAATTTTATGCTTAAATGCTACATTTTCACACGGAACCGGTCCAACTTTGTGCCCAAAGTGAATTTAAACATTAAATTTGCATTTTTGTTTAAATAAAAAAAATTATTTTTGCAAATAGTTGGACATGAGCACCTAAAAATCGCACTTTTGGTAACCAGTACGACCAAGGGAAGCCCCAAAATGCCCCTGCAGTCCAATAGTAAAAAACATATTTCCAATTCCATACTAAGGAAATTTGTTCTTGCGAAACCAATCTTGAAGTGGGTAATCACTAACATTTCAGAACTTATGTTCTAACTTGTAATGAGCAGCGCTAATAAATAAACAATACATTGTTTAATTTAATATTAATTATTGCATTATTATTACAGTGAAATCCCCCGAGAGCGCGCGGAGGCGGTACTAGTAACAGGCGCCCATACGAGAGGGATTTAAAGGGTTTAAAGGTTTAGTTTAGGGCCCCGCATTTTGCCCTGTCTTAAGGGGAAATTATTTGAAACAAATGTATTTACAGTTCGTGATCGGTACCTCGATGCCACATTGAAACAGTAGTGAACCAACGACTGGAATTAGGAAATCACGTGTGAAGAATGGGATGCGCAGTGTGAATTTAGCATCAAGATACCGGGCGCGAACTGTGGTTCATCTCGACACCGTAAATGCATCCATAAACAGGAAATAAGAAAGATTTACAAATGACAGAAGCAGGACGTGAACTGTCACTTGAATCGCAGATCTCCCGCAAGGTGGTCGGTAATGTGAATGTAAATAAGTTAAGAGATGGCTGTGTTTGGACCATCTAGAGGTATACAATTGGAATGGGAATTGTCGGGTTGGTGTTTACATTGGTCGCGAAATTTCAATAATGTAAGAATTGGGGTGTTTGGGTTCAATGCCCAACTGGGTTGTAAGCTGGTCTGAATTTGCATTCATTTTTGGGGATTTTTAGTAAAATCCATCGCGGCAGATGCGCAGATAATAACGCGAGAAATTGTATTTTTTTTCTTATTATAACACTACAGTTAATTCACAAATAGATTGAGGTAATTCAAGCAGGCAGGATGATGGAAAAGATAAAAAGAAATGAAAAAATGAATAAATAAATAAACAAACAAACAAAACGAAAAGGAGATAAATAAACGAGTAAACTGAAAAATAAACAGTTGGGACGATAAGATGACGGTTTGTTTCCTTTTTATTATTATTAATTTAAAATTATATATATTTAATAATGATTTTATACAACAAAAATTTATTAGTAATTTAATTACTTTTCGTTAATGAAAAATTTATAAATAAGATTTTTTTTTTGGGAGTTTTTAATTAGTGTGTGTTTCCATTAAACGTTAACTTTTTGTGACGTGAAAGTCACTTCATAAGTTGACACGTTATTCAACGGTTTTTTTTTTTCTTTTTAAAAAAAAGTTATGTAAATAAAAAAAAAGATAATTTAAAATTTTTTCCTGCTAATTTAACTCTTTTTCCCTTTTCTTTTCGTTTAGAGCTGAATGTGGCTCATTTGGCATTCAGCATGCTCACAAATGTAAGGGAGTAATTGATGTGAACACACAGTTGATTCATTAAATTTAAATTGGTTTTGTGAAGGATTGATCGTTTTTACAAAAGAAACTAGAGATGGATTTCATTTTATATTGATGGTATACTTTTTTTTAACCAAAAAAATAGGTAGAATGAATAAAAATGGCTTTTTTTTCTTTTAAAATAAAGCATTAGCATTTTTTTTTCGGTTTTTATATTTAATATAAGATGATGAGTTTTTTGGTTAGTAATTTTAAAAGCACTTTAAGTCTGTCAATTAAAGATTGGTGATTGTATTGCGCATGCCTAGTATTAGCCATGCAGTGTAATTAGAGGGGGCAGAGATATCATGCAGTTTCTATAAGTTGGAATTGTAATTTAAAGAATTATAATATATATATAGAAAGTAATAGTTAAATGAGGATAAACGAAGTTGAAGTTTAAACGTGGAATTTCAATGTTTTTTTTTAATGAGTTTTAAATTTTATGTTTTTAAAATTGTGAGTTTAGATTCATTTTTATATATATTTTTTATTATAAATAAATAATATAATAGTTTATAACTTGTATAATTTTTTTTTTTAATAATAAAAATATTTTCTTTGCTTAAATTGAGTTTAAATCTAATACATATATTTAGGGTTTGGAAATTGTAAAAAATTTTATATATAATTTTTTTTTTTTTTTTTTTTTTCAATTGATTTTTTTTTTTTTTTTCGTTTTTTCAACTTAATTTATCCTCAAAGTTTAGGGTTAGTATTTTGTTTTTAGAACTTACCAATCTTAACCAAATATTTGAGATAAGTAGTTGATTCTTTTCGTCCTGTAGGAGGGTAAAAACGGAAAGCAAAAATGTTAATTGTGATAAGGGGATTATTATTAATTTTCTTTTTTAAAATAGATTTTTTTTTTTTTTTTTTTTTTATTTTTTGGAAAAACATATAAACATTCACAGGAATGATAGAAACTAAAAAATGAAGAAAAAAAAATGAGACGAGGAATTTTTTTTGTTTGTGATTGATTTTTGAACAGATTTTTCTTTTCTTTTTTAGAGTTTATGTAAAAAAAGAAAAAATTATTAATTTATTATAATTATTATTATTAGAAGACGCCGCATTGCCAATTTGATGGGAACTTACCAGATTTAACCATACGTTAGTCGTTATAATTTGATTTTTTTCGTCCTAAAGAGAAAAAAGAGAAGTGTGGTGCAGTAATTGAAAAACATGACACGTCTTTGGATTATTTTTTTTCTGCAGTTTGGGTTTTATTGATGATCTTGAGGGGAGAAATTTTTTTATTTATTTCTCTCTCTCTCTTTCTCTCTTTTTTTATGATTGTTATTATCTGAAATAATATCCCCACCCCCTCAAATCTGGGGAACAATTCGGGTTGGTTGTTGCTCTCTCTATATCTGCAATAAAAAGAAAATTTTTGAATTATTTAGCAGGGTGTGGGTGGGTGCTTGTTTATTTTTATTTTTTTATATTTTATACTTTTTATGACAATCACTTGGCAGTGACTGGTAAAAAAAAGTCGGAATATAAACTCTTTTCATTGCTCTCAGTGACAGGACCAGGCATCTGGTCTTGACTCTTCTCGGTCTATGTAGCAGCTGACATGTGTTTACTGGGAATTTTTTTAATGACATGTATTTGCTTTAGTCAGAGGTCAGTGCATTGTGATTTAATTTTGAAAATTAAGGGGCTAAGGGGACATGGAATTAAAATTAGAGTTGCAGGTCAACAAGGATAATGAATACAAATTTTAGTGTTTTTGTTTAGTTGCTTTCATATGAATTTAAAAAGGACTAGAATATACAGTAGTTATTATGGTAACTAATATTTACTAAATTACTAGAAAACGAAGCTAATGGAACGTTGATGTAGGTACTCAATTATAATAATCCCAAAAACAGCAAAGCTGTGGAGAAAGCCAAGCGTGTAATGAAAGCAGATCAACCCTCATACCGAGCAAGAACAGAACAAACATCGTTGTATTTACTATTTAAGCAATTAGAAGCCAATAACCTTTATTTAAAGCAGCTGTTTTTTGGTGTTTGTAAAAATGTGTGATCGGCACTTGTGTTTTGATTTTTGCCCCAATAAAAGGTATTTCTAATCGAGGTGAGAAGCCTTTTGAGTATTACCCCGCTGCGTGTCGCTAGAAGTGAAATTACCATTTTTGGAAATCTGCCAGTGAAAATGGTTCCCGTAAAAACGGGTCAAACTTGGAGTAATACGGTACGTTTCTATTGCTATGGAGTGACTCCGCTGCACTTTGCATAGTTTACGTACTAAAACACTAGGTGCATTCGTAAAGTTATTTTTAACTGGAAACAGACTAGATCGGCTGCCATTTTTCAAGTTAGATCGTCACATGAAGTTTAAATATGTTTAAAATACATGTTGAATCTAAATTGCGCCTGTCGATATTGGTGCTTTTCGCCATCTAGTGTCAAAACAACAAACCGTGGTGAATTTAATTTTGTGGCAGGTGCATGGTTTACTCGATGCAATAGAATTTGTTTGAAAAAGTAAAACAATTTTTCATTGGGGCAAAGTAAATTACTTTGGTAATTGCACCACAAGATTGCAGATATCTACTTTAGTGACCATGGCTCTGGTTTTAATGAAGCGACCAGACGGACGAGCTTGTCAGACTAATCCTGATCTATTTGCTCGTTTAAATAGACAATTTTGTTAACATGTTAACCACACTAACCTCCATTTTATTTATTTTTTAATTTTTATTATAAAATCTATTGGTGAGGTGATTTGCTCACTCTTTTCCGTGTGCTCAACTTTAATTCAGCAGTTGCAATGGAGGCCACACTTTGATATCACGGATCAACGCGCACTGTTGGTGTGCAACATTGCTTAGTGCTTAGCGAGACATTTTTATGTAAAGCTTTGATTGTGTTATACATTGTTGTTGATGCACAACGGTTAAGTGGATTTGAAATGAATTCTTACGATTGCGTTGATTAATCAGATGATAGGTTTCGAATCTGAATGAATTTTCTTCGCGTGCTTTCGATCGTGATCGATAATCGGTAAATTGTGCGGAGAAACGATTATTTACGCACTGATCGCTAGAAACCAAAAAATCCAATGAGGTGCATCCAAAGATTCTATTTACAAAGATAGACGATGAAAACACTTTATAAACAGTAGGCGCATTCATAAAGTCATTTAAACTGGTCTAAATGTAAGATTTTACATGTTAAATTTGACATTTAGAATGGTTTAAAATATTTAAACAAGTTTAAACGACTTTATGAATGCACCTAGTGAAAACAGAAACTCTCGAATGCACCTAATTTCTTTCTTTCTAAGAAAACACGCAACAGTTTCTTTGTGAATTAACCACGAGGCAGCTATCTGGACTTTGTTGTTAAGGAATATTTGGGCCTGGTGCCAATTGCAATACGAAAGCAATTTGCACAACCCTTGCAAGCTTTTGTATTCGATCAGCGACACATTGGTTCACGCTTGAGCTTTGTGAAAGCGCTGCACTGCACTGCACCGTATTGTTTGCTGTGCTGGGCTGTCTCTGCCTCTCTCTCTGGCTCTGGCTCTGCCTCTTTCCTCGTTTCAGTGTCATGTAAAGAGGAAAGTGTGTGCCAGGGGCGTGCAGGATTAGTGCTACGGGTTTCAATTGAGAATTTTTTTTTTCCATTCTCTTTTTTTACTCAAAAAGTGCCCGAGGAAGTTGATTTTCTCGTTTTGACTTTTCCTTATGGGTGGTTAGCGTGTGTGATAAGATGACGCTATGGAGTAGGGGGTCTGTGTGTGGAAAGTCGTCTTTAGCTTCGGCTCTTCGGGCGTTTTATGTGCGTTAATGGTGGAAGACTGTCGTTTTGGTGAAAAGAAGTAGATGTGCTAAGATTTTTCTTGCCATTCAAGAGAAAGGATTTTTTTTTTTTTTTTTTTAGAATCATTTTTCGATTTTTATGTTGTTTTTACTCAATTATTGAAAAAATGATCTGGAAATTATGGAAATGAGGAAGAAAAAAATGTTTTCAGTTGTATTCGTACTTGTTGTTGTGTTTATTCAGAGTGTATGGTTGTTATTGGTCACTGGGAGAATTTTTTTTTTGTTGGAATTGAATTGAATTGAATTGAATTGCAAGTACAAACGGAATGTACGAGTGGAGCAAAAAAAAATGTTTTTGATATTTTATGCCGGATCCATAGTTGGACAACAACAATATTTACCGTGGAATTTCGAAACGTTTATAATTAAAATCACAAGACGATAACAATTTTTATTTTTTTTACATTTTTACATTTTATCCATTTAAAATCTCCACTCGTAAGGAAACAATTCTCAAATTGCATAACAATTTGAATCATTTTGTTGTTGGTAAGGTAAAAATTTTCAATTTGGGAAATACAATCGCCATTTTTTTTTTTTTTTTTTTTAAATATAAATTATAATAAACGTTTTAAAGATTCGAATCTTCGAATCGAAATCAATGCGACGCAGAGTGCTTGACTTCTTTGCTCTAAATTTGAATTAACTTCAAATGAATATCATTTCTCCACCATTGGACATGGCTAGAGATTGGTTGCTAGGTAACCGGTAAGCTGCTGCAGCCATGCGGAATCCTCGTCTATTGATTTGTGTGTCTTGCTGCAACAGGCTACACTGTCACCAGCAAAATTTTTTTTCCTTTTTCTACATTTTCACTTATTTCATTGCATGAAATGGAATTTAAATATTTAATGCAATTTTCGACCCGCTTTTTGTGCACTAATGGATGCGAAGGATCAACTGCTTCATTGAATTTCCCAAACTGAATATTTTGATTACAAAATTTAACAATTTATTTCTTGTCATCAGTGGGGACCCCGGGCCCAGACAACTTGAGGGTTAGGAGGGTGTACGACATAGGTGAAAAATATGTACGGGATTCCTTGGATCTTTGTTAAGATTTTACAGACTCCGATCTCGCAAAATATCATAAAATCTTGCGAAATCTCAGGGCCCTCCTCGCAAATTAAGAAAGCTTGATTGTAATTTTCTTTCAATATCAAATCAATATTATTTTCATCCGTTACCGCGGGGCCTGTAAAAGGTGTGGGACGAGTGCCGGCTCCAGGTTTATAAGTGACCTGTGCGATTTTTTTTGTGTTGCTGCGTGGGTCCCCCATAGGCCGGTTCCTACTCTGCCTAGTTGGTAATCTGCCACTGTTTGTGTCCTACCTCTCGGATGCAAGGGCGGATCTAGGTTTTTCGGGGCCTAGGGCTTATTTTTTGTTAGATACTATAAATTATCGTTATTTATTTTTTAGTATGTACGGCCCTTGACACTTGGGGGCCCAGGGCTTAAGCCCTATTAGTCCCTATGTAGATCCGCCCCTGCTCGGGTGTTCAACTTTAAAAGAGACAATTTTATACACGAATGTGTAATTTTTAGGCAAAAAATTGCATTTTATTGAGTGAAAAAATGAATTTCTGTCAAAATAAAGTTGGGGCCCCATCTGTTTTAATGACCAATGTTTTCTAGTTTTGAGCAGAATATATTTTAGTGGTGTTCTGTTCTCGTTAAAGTTTCGGAAGGAACATTTATTTAGTGTTTCTCACCTCAGCGAAATTGGTTGCTCTTTTGTTTGTGCTTTGCCAGATGCCAGTGTATGCAATGTTGCTTTAATTCACAATAAGTTGAAGTAATAAAGGCGAGGCGAGGCGAGGCAGAGTTCTCTTACACGAGGCTTTCTCTGCCTTTTCTCTCGCCAGTGTTAGGTGTAGTGGAACTGAGCCCAGTAATAATTTTGTTCAGTAATGATATATGGCCCATTTGTTGGCGGCCTAATTTCTCGAACTAGGTTCAAAGCCGGCCTGTGCTTGTGCCTGTGCCTGTGTGTGGATGTTTTAGCTTCAAGTGTGTTAGGATGGATTTCTCGGGAGGAAAGTGTGTAAAAATGTTTTATTTTTATGTTTTAATATATGGTTGATGGGAATTTCTCGTCAATAACTTTGTGTTAGTGATTGATTAACGACACCGTAAATTACTTTTTTATGGATTGTAATTTTGAGGTGTAATTGGCGCATTCTGCTTGCTTTCATTCTCCAACATTTTTATTATCGTCACAAATCCGATGAGTAAGAAAGAAAAATCGGTTTTTGGTATTTGTAAATTATAACCCATTAAATATATATCTTGTATATATATATAGGGCTGTGGTTTAGGTGTTACGTCATTCTGGGCATGCGCATTTCAAGAATGGAAGTGTGGCGGTGGTCGCCATTTTGATGGTTTATTTATGGTCGAGCTGGGGTGTTAAATAATGATTAAACTCAACTCGGACGGTATTGTTGAATTAAATTTAAGATACCAACTTTTGATATAAAGGTTTCTACAAATGAATATTTATTTTTTCATTGTTTTCAGGGATAAGTTGCCGCCTGTCTGCGGACAATGGACGATACGAGTATACGACCAAGCATGTTGCGTATTATGTAAGTTTTTCTTTTCATTACATCAATTATCTATTATTTTAAGTGTTGGAATGCGAGTTTTATTTGATGTTTGTTTTTGCAAATCATCATAATCATTATGTGAATTATACCAATTTTTTAAATGCATTTTTTCACATTTTATTTAAATATTTTATCACATTTTGGCCCATCCCCTTTAAGAACCTCTGACTGAGATAACTTCATTCTTGCTACGTACATTTCCAAATGGAAACCATTTTATTTGGCCAAATGTGGCATAAATTTCTGAGGAAAAGCAGAAACACTCGGAAGGTATAAACGCTTATGTAAACGATCGTGTTTTACTTGTTCCGTCTAACATTTGCCATCAACTGGGTCCAATACCAATGCGCTGCACAAGGGCCCGAAAAAAACCAACAAACAAAGCTAAAAGTATTGAACACACAACACACAAACCTGTAAATAAATAACACACAAAAACACGTTTATTTAAAAAAAATAAAGAAAAAAAATGAAATCTGTGCACGAGGGAAAAAATAATGGAAAATTTTTTGTTTGTTTTTATTTTACTTTAAATTGTCTGTTTTTCCTTTGGGTTTTTTTTGTTGGCTCTTATTGGTTCGTTTGTTGTGCAAACTTTTCAATCTGCGGTTTGTGGTCTGTACCTTTTTTTGTGTGTTTTCTGTTTGCTGTAACTTATATTGGAGAATGGAGGAGAGGATTTCGTCTGTTCCATTTCTATCATTTTTCCCACACACACACACGACGCCATCATTAATTTATTAAATTCCCATAATGCCATAATTTCACTCGTTTCATTTATTTATCTTTTCCAGACCAATTTTCGCTCGGCACACGGCTAAGGTGAGAAAGATAATTGTTAATAAAACAAGCGCCATTTGTCTCGGTTAGAGGCGAAGTCTTTGACAAACTAATAGCTGCTTCGTGTTGGATAGAGAAAAAAGAATTTTTATTCATCTCGCAGGGTATTTTCTCTGAAAATATGACAAATGTTTTCAATTAGGAATCATCGAGGTTTCTGAAACATTTGTCAAAGGGGCGACCGGCTTGCCGCAGCATGGTGCCGAGGGAATTTTTCGAAAAATTTGGGAAGTTTCTTCGGAAAGGGCAAAGATGATGTAATTACTGGATTTTTGTAAATTAAAAATTTATATTAATGCGATCCAGGATGGTTGGAACAGTTGGAAACGTTGCTGGCAACTGGTATCGAATTTCTCAAGAGACAAGGGAAAGTTTAGTTTTAGTGGTTGGAATTAATTTGAAACGACACGAATGATATTAATTATAGATATGTTTAATTAGCATTGTAATTTGGAGTTTTTTTTTTATGTGGTAATATATTTTTCACAGATGAAGTATTTTAATTTCTTTTTATTTTAATTCTGTTGTGGTGTTTTTCTTGGTTTGGCATTTCAATTTCCTCCATCACGGTTTTGCATCGTTTCTTCCTTTTCCTCAATAGATTCCATTAAATTTTTCTTTTGATTATTTTTTTTTGTATTGAACTTCTTGGCTTGATTTTTTTTCTTGTTTGACTGAATTTGGCATATGAGATTTTTATAGTAATCGAGAAATTTATTTAATTTTAGTTTGATTAATTAAATGTTTTTTGTAATGAATGATTATTTAGTCTTGAGTTGGTTAGAAAATGGGTAGATAAAAATGTATGTTACCACGTCTATGATTTGCTGCAAAGTTAAACCAAAGCTGAGGATCAAGGGTTCTGATTCGTTGGCCACAGGTCGCTCGAGTGTGTTGTAGTGATCCAGTAGGTCGTAAAGGAGTCGCCTTTCGTGTGGGCCTTGATGTGAGCCTGGAAATAAACAAACGAAGAAACAATTTTAGAAGTGAAATTTTTAAATTTTACCAACATATATGAAGCAAAGGAAATTTCCCAACTTTTGAACCGTGTAGCGAAAATGTTAGGCTGCAAATCGAAATTTAGCCATAATGGCACAAGGCCGTTATGGCGAAACGTCGTATAAAGAGCGGCCATATAACGAGGGTTGAGTGTACAGTAGAACCCCGATTATCCGAACAGCGGAGATAGCATTCCAGCCTTCGCATATCACTTATGACAGTTTGGGAGCAAAGAAAACATGGTGATTTTTAAAAAACTTGTGGAATACATACGCGCGGTAGCATGTCAAAATAGCGTGGACAAAACAGCGCGCCGTCAAAATAACCTAACCTAACCTAATTTAGGTTAGGTGGGGTTAGTTTAGGTTAGGTTAGCTTAGGTTATTTTGATGACGCGCTTTTATGACGTGGAACCCATCATACGTACTGTATGTTGTACTGTATTATTCCGCTTTAAGTTGCACGCCACTGTAAGTGGGATTACCAACTTTTAGAAATTTCAGGGAAAAGCTGCCGGAAAAAATGGTAAAAGCAGTGCCGATAAAGACGGGATTTACTGGCAGTTTGGTCAAACTCGCGCTGTAGCAGCATGCGGCTGAAAGCGGGGTAATACGGCATACAAGTAATAAAATACAGTAATTTATACCATTAAACATGGAAAATGATTTTTTGCATGTGTGTACACACAAACTTCTAATGTCTAATTTTATGAACACGTATGTCCCCCAATTAGTTTGGATAAACGGGGTTCTACTGTACGTTGAAGAAAAGAACGTGCCCTGCATTAGGGCTAACTGTCCAATCTTTAATGATACAATAAGTGACTGCTAATGCTAATCTATGGAGGCAGTTTCAGTAGCATTTAATTTTAGGCAAATTAATTAGAAAGTTGTAAGAAACATAGTTCATTAGTTGGTGTTATTAATTTGTCATGTTGCGGTGTATGAAAAGAGGAAATTAATTTTTGTATCATTTTTAGGATTAATGCAATGTGAATTGCTAATTACATGTAAGTAATAGGATATTTATTATTGAACATGAAATAACGGTAGTTTTAATTTATTTAATATTTTCCATTGACATAAGGGTATTTTAATTTATTTAATATTTTTCATTGATATAAGGGTAGTTTTAATTTATTTAATATGTTCCATTGACATATTTATAGCTGGGGAGAGTAAGTTCACAAGTCTTTTTCGATTTGACTAGCTTGACAGCGTGCCATTTCAAAAAAGAAATTTAAAAAGTTTTCAAGTGGAGAGGAAGTTTGACTTTTCTGAATAATAAGGTATTTAAATCTCAGAAATTTAAAGTTTGTGGATTTCTTTATGCAGTAGAACGTCAATTATTGGGACGTCGGTTAAGCGAATGACTGGTTATTCGAACAGCGGTGACGGTAGATGCTAGCTAACAAAAATTTCAGATTTCTGAGCTTACTGGAATTATTGTTTCTTGTGCTTGTGTTGCAACTAATAATTTGGCAACAAATTGTGCTATCTGGGCAGGTTGTAGACCAGTAAATCTTAATTATGGTTCGTTTCAATCCGTGTTGAATAAATATTCATTTCGGTTTAATTTTTTATCCTCAATGGAATATATTTAACCTACAAAGACATTTACAAGGAGTATAAAACTTTTTACAACACTACTAATCCCTTTTTATTGACTGGAGAGTTAAAAGCATTTTTTTTCTATCCTCTTTAAACATTTCCGTGTGTGCAATGAATTTCCATGTAAATTTGACACGCAAATTTGCCAGGTGAAATTTTTTTTCATGTTTCAAATGTTTGACATCAATTTTCACATTTTGAACATTTGTAAAAGGTTGTCTGGAACGTGCATTTTGACTGGTTTAAAGAAGACAAAGCAGAATAAATGTCTGTTAGAATGCAGCCAGTGTTTTTGGTGTTTGATTGAAATTTATTTGTGTTTGGTTTGTGGTTGCAGCACTACCTATGGGCTATCACCTGTGAGTTGTTGAGAACGAGCCATGCATGTATTGCTGCTTGTTACGTACATGTGCATAGTATTTATGGCTGAATAAACTTTGCGTTGGTTATTTTGCAAATCCACCCGAAGCAGTGTTATGCCAGGATGGAAGGTTGAGGTAGAAACGGAGGGGGCCATTACCTTGTTTACGGCATGCATGCTGCGTTGCAAGAACTAATTACAACATCGCCACCACCCGAGAGGATTAAAGCTAACGGGGGAATTGCAACATGAGCAGTAGATAGAAAATGGAAGCGACAAAGAGGGTTGAGCAAATAGTTTGCCTGCTCAAGACACGTGGTTGTGAGTGAAAAATAATAAAAGAATTAGGGAATGAAAATTTAATCAAAATGGTTGAGAAGCGACTGCTTTACGTCGTCCCCGAAGCTTAAATTGCTCTCATCTGGTGCGAAACCAATTGATGAATATGCTATTAGAAGTTTTTTTCGAAATTATTATGAAATTTGGCTTTTTATGAGTCATTTTTCTTTTACCCACTAAGGGCTTTCAAACATCTTCAACTTGATCCATCGGCCGAGCTTTGAATGAGCTTATTGGAGAAAAAGCCTGTTTATGTGTGGTGTTCACGAATCTAGAGTAACTATGGAGTGAGCAATAAAAATTTCGGTTTTGATTAATAATTTATGGTTTTTCTTATTCTAACTTAGAAAATACTTGTAAAAATGTAAAATGGTTGTTAAGTGATAACATTTTACGTATACTTTACCAATATCAAAAACAAGGAGTCGGGAATATAACAGATAGGTACGTGATAAATAGAAGAACTTGTAACAATGCAATCTTTAAAATGTCATTTGTAAAGTTGTAGAGCCATCATTTGTTGTGCAAGTTAGCGACGGAAGTAGCCCTAAAATCAACTAACTTGACTTAACCTAACCTAAAACGGCCACCGTATGGATGCGTAGCTAAAACAACCCCATCGCTAAGATGGTAGAGCCCTGTTTGGTACAGTAACATTGTGTTCACACAAGCATATATTCAATTAGAAACAGTAGAATGAAAGAAACCACTAAACAATAAAAGGGGGCCAATGGTATTGCTTATTTTTAAAAATATGACACCATAACCTGGAACACTGGTTTCCATATAAGTGGTTGGTTTTCACAACATTATCCGGAATTGTTAAGCAAAGGAATGACTTATTATTGAATGTTCTTACTTGAGACATTATCGCTAACACGGATGCTTGTTCAACTAAGCACATTTCGCACATTGTGTAATTGTTACTAAGATAAGTTAAGGAAAATAAGTGACACAACCTCTTGCTTAAAGTGAAAACAAGGTTATCAACTTAAAACATTTAAGCAGATATATCTTAATCAATTTGAATGCCTAGTGCAGTGTTTCCCAAATTTTTGGAGCTGCGGAGCCCTCCAAAAGCATACGAATTTTCACGGAGCCCCTAATCCTATTTTTACATAGTTCTTTTATGTCTTTGAGGTATCTCGCGGAGCCCTTTGGGAAACGCTGGCCTAATGTATACTAGGCGCATTCATAAAGTCATTTAAACTTGTTTAAACTTTTTAAACTAGTCTAAATGTGGGATTTTACGTTAAATTTGACATTTAGACTGGTTTAAAATATTTAAACAAGTTTAAACAACTTTATGAATGTGCCTACTATGAATGAGCCTACTGTATATTATAATCACGTCGTAGTTTGCAAAACGGTACTTTTCACTTAGAAAATGGCTCGTTGTTAAGTAGTAAGGGAACCAATCTGGTTTCATTGTTTGGATCTCGAACTACGATCACCGAGAAGAAGAAAAGTTCAAGATTAAACACAGCACATCCATGTTTGTATACACATAAAATACGTGACGTGTTACTCAATAGTGTGCAAACATCAACAGTATTTCCCCTTATGCTAATTGTAACTAAGTCTATTTGACGATACTGTGTACGGGGAAAAAATACCCCTTGTGCAATCCATCTAAGATTTCTGCCACAAAAACCCGAACTAATAGACGAAGACGAGGTCACGACAAATGGTTTCGATTCGGGGAACAATTTCCTGAGTTCTGCCTCGTCTTCTTGTTCGTTTCTGACGAAACTGATGCCACTTTGAAACAACACAGCCTTTTTTGTAATCTTGTTTTTGAAATGCTTTCAAACAATTTTCAAAGAACCTCGCAGCGTTTGGAAGAGATTACTTTCACTTGCGAGAATTTACTGGTATTCCCACATGCACGAAAGGTTTCACTTCAATTTCTTGGAATTATGTTTTGTTTTCATCTCCCCTCTCACCCTTGTTGCAATGAAATGAAGATATTTTTAAAAAATATGCTTTCAACGATCATTATTAGTAAATGAGCGAGACAGAGGATATTGTGTTTGTAAATTTGGGACATGTTTTTATTTGAAATGACGTCTTTTTGTGTTTTAAATGAAAACAAGTGTTCCAACTGTATTGTTAATAATGGTAGGTGCAGGGGGAAGAGTGTCGGTAAGTTATACACGATGTTATCTCGCCACTTTAATTTTGTGCATTGCAGTTTTATCATCATCTGCAATCAGTTTGTTTTGAAATGAATAACGAAATGTTGGCCTCGGTTGCATCCGTATCTCACGCTTAAGTCAGAAATTTGCCTCGCGTTGCTGTGTCGAGGGACGTTGAAAAGACGATTTTAGGCTCTACATTTTATTGCGTTTTAACGCTACAGATTAACAAGGTGCAAGTAGTAAAACATTCAAGCTGACACTTCTTCCGCTTTGATATTAAACAGGAAAGATTTAAGCAGTCTGAACCCGAAATCTCACGGATTTAAAACAAAATTGTAATGTTTCCATCATCTCGTTTTTGTTTTTGTATAATGTTTTAGTCAAATTGATAGAGATGTAACTTAGCTAAGTATGGGGGAAAATGACTAATGGTTCTGTGGAATTGCAGTGCAGTCAATTAAAGCTGTAGACTCATTAATGAGAAAAAAGGAATTGTTTATCAGTGTAAAAAACGTGTTTTTGTCATATATAAGTCCCTAATCGCTCACTGCGCATTAAGGAAGACATAGTTTTTTGGGATGGACACTTGGTGTTTTGGGTTCCTCAAGTGGGCGATTGCCAGGTGTAATACTGCTCTTCATTAAGGGGGAATTGCAAGGCACTGAGGTTCCTAGTTGTTTCCTCGATTTGTGGGCTTAAGTATTGGTTGGTGTAATCCTCTGCAATGGAGGAGAAGTGTGAGGCAATGGCTTAAAATGACGGGGCTGTCAAATACATCAAGAGATTAGAGAATTTGTGCCTTGATTTTGTTGTTGGTGTGCGATGGGATTTGAATATAACTTATTGTATAATTCCCTAAGTCGAATTTGTTTGATCGAATTTGGTTCGAATTTGAAAGGTGATTGAGTTGGCAAATTCCTTGTTGATGGTGTGGTGCGCTTTCGGGCGCGGTAGATGCAGTGCATTCCATTGCTGAATTTAATTAGTGCTTTGTTTTGCTTGTTGGCTAAGTGTGTGCAACTTGATGAGAAAAAGGCGGGATGGGAGAAAATGGAAAACATATATGCAAAGATGTGATTTCAGTTGGGGTTTTATAGCTAATGGTGGATGTGATGTTAGAAAACCGAGGAGTTCGTGGCTAGTATTTGAGGGCAACTACGGTATGAGGCTATTATGCAATGAATGGTCATTTTCCAATCGTTTCGTTCATTCTTGGTTGATAGGTCTAGAACAGCGGCTTCCAATCTTTTTAAGATGGAGTACAATATGGTGACGCGTACCAGTAGGTCAATATTTGTGGGAAAACTAGTCGGATATGACGCAAAATATTGTTTTCATTATTAATTCATCACTTGTCGCGTGCCGGTGCGCTTACCGCAGTTAGGGAACGGCTGGTCTAGGAGAAATATTCTAGGATGGGGTATGGGGTATGAAGTTGTTGATCAGATGCTAATTTTACATGTTGCTTAATCAATTATACGACAACACGTGAGAAACTTTATTAAATTGGCTGTTGTGGATGCCATTGAGATTGAGGTTGCATGGAAAGCATAGTGCGAGGACGTGAATTTGGGCGTATAATTATAAAATACAACAGAGACCACTATGTGAAGCTGGTGTGAACGTGCTGGGTCATTGTTGTGTTAAAGCTGGAGCTTTCCTTCATCTGAGTTAACTGTTACTTCAGTGGTTTTGGGCAGATATAAACATTTCTAAAATGGCTTTGGAAATTATAAATATTTCTTATCTTTAATAGTTTCTTTCTTTCTTGTTTCAGTCTGTCACATAAAAATTGCAAATGGAATTAATTACTTTTGTGGAAATTGTATGACGTTTTTTGAAAAACTTTTTTCACTTGGTTTTAATTAATCATTTATTCATTTTAATCATTAAATTTTGAAAGTCCAACAATGAAAATCCAAAATGTCTATTTATTAGCATGGAAACTTTCATTTCCAATATCAATCAAATGGGAACTTCCACTTTCAATATCAATCAATCAATAAAACTGGAAATCTTGAAATGTATTGATAACCACATGAAATCAGAGATATATTAGGTGCATTCAATCTTGAAAAGACAAATTGACTTCTCCTTAAACTACTTAAAGCAGTGACTGAAAGAATTGGATTTTGATTGAACACACTTATTGGAAGTCATATTGGCTGGAGACCACATAACATAAAAATAGGACACAGAAGTATCTTATGCCTTCTTTACATTTTGAGAAAGGATTAAAGGTTTAACAGAGAGTTGTGGCCACCAATACATAGGTGCAGAAGAGCAGTCAAAGAAGTGACTAAAAATAAGATTAACATTCTTTCACTTTTTTGAATTCTTTTAGGTTGACTTTTCAAAGATATGACGAAAAAACGTCATATCCTGATCGGAGAAGTCATTTCAGACGAATAGGTCGATCTGTAGCTATTTGCCAGCAAACTAAGTTTGGGGCAAGATTATTTGCTCATCAACACGATGAATGCACACGTTATTTTGGAGTTTGAAAATTGTTGCTTAATCAGTCATTTGACTACACATGAGAAACTCTATTAAATTGGTTGTTGTAGGTGCAATTGAGACTGAGTTTGCTCGGAAAGCACAATGCGAGGACATGAATTGGGGCGTATAATTATAAAATACAACACAGACCACTATGTGAAGCTAGTGTGAACGTGCTGGTTCACACAATTTCCTATTGTCCTGTTAAAGCTGGAGCTTTCTTTAATCTGAATTAGCTATTATTTCAATGCTTTGTGGGTGTGATACAAATATTCTTAATCTTTAAATAGATAGTATTTTAAATAGCTTTGGGAATTTCTTCATGTCTAATCTTTAAATGTTGTTTTTTGTTTTCTTTTAGGCTGTCTCATCCATGATTGAGATTGCTTTTATGGAAATGGTTGGCATTTTTAATTCTGTTTTTTTTGCTCTTACTTGATTTTAATCATTTAATAACTAGACTTCACTTTTAAAAGGAATTTGGACTGCAAGTAAATTATAAAAGTCTTGGATGTGTGTGTGGGTTGATAAACTCGTTTTACCTTCAGGATATGATGTTTTTCACTTAATATTTTGCTGAAGTTAATATGCCATCTATTTCACTTGTTTAATTTATTTTTATTCAAACTAAGCAAAGTCTTTCCTTAACCAATTTGAACACACTTATTGTTTTTATTACAGTTCCATTGTAGCAAAAAATCTGCTTTCAACAAGAACCTTGGAAAAGTCAACTGTTTATGCAACTTTTAGAGATTCACACTTCTGTTCGCAAGTGGAAAAAGTATATGCAACCAGGTGCAGAATGCAATATGGCAAGCCTGTGCGACTGCTGCAACCTATTGACTTGACCAAAAATGTGTTTAAGTAAGCAGTAAAGTATTGCTAGCTTCATATTCTGTTCACAGAAGCAGTAAGAAGTAGGAAAGTAACTTGGTCAGGGTTCACATACTAAATTCTATTTTTTGCATCGGTTATTGCACACAAGTAAACAGTAGTGCAATTACATATTATTATTGCCATAAATTACGAATTTGTTGCGTATTTATGTGCACTCCAGAGATTTATCAGTTTGGCTCCAAGATACCGGGTACAGATGGACCTGGTTTCCATGGAGCAGACGATTTTTTTGATTGGCTGGATGAGGCTTCTTAAAGCTAACTGCTACTTACAAAACATTTTTGTTGCGAGTCAACCTTGAACGGGTTTGTTGCACTGTATTGTTGTATTGAAATTAGATTTGTTAATAGTTGGAGTAAGCTTAATGGAATTGACATTACAGTTCAATTTATAAAACGTGAAAATAGGTTTGCACATTCGTATACTGATTAATAGTTGCATGTGCTTCATTGTCACTTGCATTGCAATCGACAATGAATATTGCTTGTTGAAACACAGCAGACTTTTGGCTTTTGTTAAACAAGTTTGGAAAATGGATCTAGAGTTTTTTTTTTAATCAGTCATCGAGTTCGAAGCAGAAAAGTGCACGGTTTCGAGATGATGAGCATTTATGTGCTTAGTTTGC
Organism: Strigamia transsilvanica; assembly: GCA_034701245.1. Lineage (NCBI taxonomy): Eukaryota > Metazoa > Arthropoda > Chilopoda > Geophilomorpha > Linotaeniidae > Strigamia > Strigamia transsilvanica. Next base: position 23,985 of record JAQIXU010000180.1, read on the forward strand.
AGGTTTTATATTTTTATTTTTATCGTTTTGACGTTTTATAATAGTCTAATAGATGATTGCGCAACTCATCTTTGCTATTGATTTTTTTTTTTTAAGATAACTTTTTTTATTTTTTTGTTGGGGTAAATATTGAAAAACATGTTTTGCAATTTTTCAAAAGTAAAAAAAAAAATATTAAATATTAAATTTGACACTTCTACGTGGTCAGCAAGCTCAGAATGTGTTTTTTTTATTTTTATTCTTCTAACTTTCATTAACTCGAGGACAAAGTTGTGCAACTTTACAAGTAGATGAAAGTACTTTGCGAAGTTTGCAATATTCTGATGTTTGGACTAAGTTTAGAGAAATAGTGCTGCAGGAAAGGAGGGCAAGACCTAGCATAATTTATTGCTTAGGAAAAGATATTTGTCTTGCACTAAGACAGTAAAATAAATTTACACTAGGCGCATTCATAAAGTCATTTAAACTTGTTTAAATTTTTTAAACAAGTCTAAATGTAAGATTTTACATGTTAAATTTGACATTTAGACTGGTTTAAAAAATTTAAACAAGTTTAAATGACTTTATGAATGCGCGTTAATCTAAATTAACTTGGACTTTGGTGCTGCACTTAAATAATGCTGTCTGCTTAAAAGTGACACGTGCAAATGTAAATGGTTTCTAAATAAGTTAATTTGCAGATAATTCCAAAATTGGTTTGCATCAAAATTCATTTTTCATATGGCTTTTTAGTGATATGTTAGGGTCACACATCACAATGATAATTCTGATCCCTAGTTCAAAGTTCTGGACATTTTGAACACGGACCTTCGTTTCTGTGTAAATTGAAGTTAGACTGAGGGAAGAGAAAGGAATTTAATTTAATATAAAAAGTCTAAAAAGGAAAGTGGTGAATGGAGGTGCCACAGTTTAGCTTGGCCTTGATTGTTATATTTTTTGTCAGAAATGGGGAAACCTAATGTGACACGAGGGAAATTAAAAGATAAAATATTGAACTAGGTGGTATTGAATACAGCCTGATGTCTTTGTAAGCCGTGCAGAGAGAGAAACAGCTTAATCCGTCAGACGGGGGTGAGTTGTTAGCCGAAGGAAAAGTGCTTAGATACCACGATCCGCCGACTTATCACTGACCAAGTGCAATCTATCAACCAACTGCTGTAAGCATCCATTTACTGGAGATATTGGGTGGATCTGAAACCAGTGGAGTGGTAATTAAATCTTACTCTTTTATTAGTTTATACAGTTTATTCTTTTTGTTGTCACTTTTGAAAGTGCCCTCGATAGTTATATCTTGTTCACACAAGAATATTGTACAGTGTTTATCATTTTAGGTGTGTTTGTACGCTTCTTGATGTGTGAACAGACAATGCGTTACTTTTAACTAATTTCTTTTTGCGTTTCTCTGCGTTGCATCTAGTGTGAACACAAGTGTGCATCTACATTAAATGTCTTGTAGAATTTGATAACTACAGTGAAAATTATGGGATATTATGTCATTTCACATTTTCCATGTCGAAATTTTCTTTAAAGATAAGACACCAATTGACCTCCCTATCTTCCTTATAGAGGTGACCTTTTCATTGCAGATGTGCAATTTTGGTTGAGTGAAATTAAACCATGCACGAAACCAGCTAAATGTTGGACCAAGTGATTTGATTAGTTGCAGTTGGTCACTTTTCAGTGTTTCAAGATCAGTCGGTTCACATGCGTTTGATTTTGCAATTTTCAAATTGCGAGTGGCGATTATTTGATTTTTTTCTTGCCAACTCGCTCGCTAATGATTATTGATTTTGTTTTCGTTTCCAAGTGTGCACTTGTGATTACATTTACATGTAGATGCGAATTTTGGTGACATAAACTGTATTGATATCGAATACTAATTATATACTTAATGCTTGCAATCGGAGACGTGAGCACCATTACTATTTCTATGAAATTTTAAGGTGCAACGATTATGATTGAACTGGTGCGATCAAGATTGGGAGCTCTTTCGTTTTTTCAGCCACTTTAACAAATAAATGAGCGTAGAACAAGTTGGACACATTGAGAGATTGGAACTATGAGTTCAAAGACCCGGGAAAGAAGAACATGTGGTTATTGGTTATAGAAATAAAGAAAAAATGCGAGTTGCAAGTGCTGCTACTGGACGGCACTGAAGGAGACCGACATTCACTCATACTGCACACGGATTTGCAAATCAGCAAATCATAATAATTTTCAGTTAATTTGCTGATTTGTAAATCACAAACAATATACGAGGATTTGCTTGAATGTCGGCCCTCTTTTTTTATTGGATGCATGATGAAATTATCATAAACATTTGGAAAATTTTGTTTTCTATAAACTATTAATTTGGTAGTTGTGTAGCTGCTTTAACTGATTGAATATTAATACAATACAATAATGATGCCATTTGTATTCTAGATTACCATAAATGGGCCAAATGACAGAACCAGATTAATATTAAAATGTGAACATAGTGAAATACGAGCCATTTGAGGAATGCGTCAATCTCTAGTGATAAATGATGGTTTTAGTGGTTATTTGTTTATTTCTAAAACGTTCAGTCGTAATACGACTCACCATGCTGAGCACCTATTTCCATTAGAACAGAGCTGGTCAGTACTTGGAGATCATTGCCATTTTTGGAAAAGTGGTGCCTAGTTCACTGGCGCGATAATGTACGTGCACAAGGTTATTAATAGGGTAGCGATGTTTGGTACGTGTCATGGTGCCCGTCTATGTGCTCGCTTCTCCTAACTTTAGAACCTGACTATGTCCCTGCTGGGAATCCCAGTTGTTTTTCCATCCTTGTCTGATTTACGTGCTGTTCCTGTGTCAAGAAAATCTGCCAGCCACCTCAACTGGGTTTTCAGTAGTTTTTCCCAGTTCTCAGTGCAAATGCATGGTTGGGTCAGTGTTGGATTAACCCACAAAGAGGCTCTTAGGCCGTCGAAATCTCGGGGCCCCCTTTGCACGTTGTAAATTATATCCTAATACATTATGAACAACAGAAAGTTGTACCACAGATGTCTTCGACTTCTAGTTGGCTTGCGCCGATAGTGCCAACATCATCATCTCTTGGGAGTAAAATGAAATTATCATTATTACTTTTATCCAAAAGAGATACAGTTAAAGACATTTCATTAGCCACTTTGCGTGGTGGAAATACAATTTGTGTTGGTCGGGTTTTCACAGGCAGGCATAAATTGCTAACCAATGAGACAGCCACAGTAATCCGTGTAATCCTTGTTTTGTTTGTAAAGTTTGTTGGGTGATTCACAAAGCCAAACAATTAGGTTTGCGTTATCTTTGTCTCAACGGTATCTTAGTCCAACCGGGGGTGAAGTGGAATTACTAAACAAGCGTTTTATTTTTCTCCAATTTAAATTGGTCAATAAAAATTTGAAACATTTGTTTAAAGCCGAGATTTCATTTTCCACTGCAGATACTGTATGCTTTTAAACAATAACCACTGTTGAAGTGCCATGCAAACAATTTGCTCTTATGTACCAATTAGCAGGGAGTACAAGACAAAGAAAAAGACATGGGTTTTCGAGTGCAAAGAAGCAAGGCAGATTTGTTGACAAACCACTAAGTCCAAAGTTTGATTACCCGGAGGTTTTCTTGAATTTGAACCATCTAATAAACTTTGATCATCCATCATTAATCCTCAAAGTGGCATCAATATACCTTTTTGGGTGCAACTTTCTTCTTGAATAGGAAAACTTTTCTTTTGTTTCTTTATATTTTGTTGAAAATTGCTGACTTTGTTTGCACAATCATAAATTTCGTCTGGAAAATAATTTGGAGTGTTTTGTACATTATTCATTTGTTTATTCAACGTTGAAATTTCTGACTTATTAATCCCAGGTTGGTTTCTCCCAATCGGTTAAAAGTGCTTCTACTTTGTACTTTCAGGTTTTACCAGCAGACAGCATGTGATCAAATACACATGATCAAGTGATCGTGTTTGTTGTCACAACAGCAGCACCAAGTATGAGAATTTAAAAAGACAGACTACACCCAACCCTTGCTAAACGGCCGCTCTTTATACGGAATTTCGCTTAGGGAAGTATGGCACTTTTTCGATTTACAGCCCACAATGTTCGTTATACACCCAAAAAGTCGGAAAATTCTCCTGTGTACGTTCCCCTGATTTGTTGTACAGCTTTTCGCTTTACAGCCAACTTTTCCGGAACCTATCTAGGCCGTAAAGCGAGGGTTGGGTGTATAGCGCTTTTGCTAAGGTTCTCCTAGATTTAATTATTGTCCACATAAATAGGTAGATTGTGCGAAACTGTGCTAAAATCCTCAAGTCAGTTGAAAGATCTGGGGACCAGCAAACTGCAATTGGAAACGATGTTTTGATTTGATAAAAGCAAAGGTGTGGGAGGAAATGATGATGTTGGAATTAGGCGCAATGTCAGCAAAGGTTTAAGAGAATTTGACGTTCGATAGCAGCATCTTTAGTCGAGGGGTCTGGTGCTAATTAAAGCAGGAACACGAAAATCCTTTTGCGTGCTGCGTAAGCAAGTCGAAAGTAGGCGAAGGCGGCGACCAAAGTGGCTCCTTAAGAAGTTTGTTGGAATAATGGAATTATCTGTTTAACGAGGAAGTGTCAAATTTAAAAAAAAAATATTTAGAGGGGATTTGGGAAGTACATGTGGATATTAGACTAGAGAGATAATAAAATGACAACAAACTGATCGGTTAGTGTAATTAAATTTCCTATTCTCTTTGCTGATATCGCAGCAAAGTGACATGTGAAGAACGAGAATTTTAAAAAAGGAATTTTTTTTCTTGTTTGAAATTGTCAGGATTTACGTAGAAGACGAATGTGATTAAGTGGAGTCGTCTTCCTGCAGGAGGGTTTTTGTGTTTTCTAATACTTTTTTGTTAGGTTGATGTCTGTTGAATTGAGAGTTGGTAGTGTTGTCTCTTGAGGATTCGGTAAGCACATAGATATGAATTCTCAATTCAATTTGGTAGCGTGTGCTTGGTTTTTATTGGCTCCACTAAGCGTCAAGACGGCCGGTGTCGAGGAAAGCGTCTTCGATGCGTCTCGAGGGAGTGACCACATTCAAGATGACATAGTTTCACATACAAGTGACTCGAGATGCATTTTTATACCAAGGAGGAAGTCGTTTATGTGGCTTATTGAGGTAATAACATGCAGGGAATAATAAAAGTTGAATTATTATTATTATTATTATTTAATTTGGTAATAAAAACGAATAATTTTTAAAGTTTTTGATTTTTTTTGTGGGTCTAAATGTAAAATTTAAACAAGTATTGATTTTATATAAAATAACCACATCTGGTTTGGGCTTTGATGTCGGAGTTAAAGGGCAGGTATTTATGGAGGGAAAAATCTAAGGGATGTTTATACACTGTGCATACACGATATCGGTTTTAAGAGTGGGTGAGTTTATCAGTTTTTAATCAATTTGTTTGCTGAAAAGCGTTTGGAAAGTTGCTCACGAGTTTTATTTAATTGCGTTGCATTAATTAGTTAGTTAGTGAATGAAGGCTTAGTGTTAGTTAATAAAGGGAAACAGTAATGAGTGAATGGTCATCTTGAATTTAATTGATTGTTATAATGTGATCGTGTTGTAGTGTTGCATAGAGATCAGATATCACTAAATTAGTTATATCTCGGGTGTTATTAACATTCCATAGGATTTCTCATTAAAAGTGCTTCAAATTGCGTGTTTTTGGAATTTCGACTTGGGAGTTTCTGTTGTTTATTAAAGTGCGTTTTGCTATTTGCGTTGTTACGTGAGAAAAAATAATATTTTGAATAGATTCAAAAATGGATTTGGTTGAAATATTTTCTGGGTAACAGCTAAATCTTTGTGTAAATGTGTTGAGTTGAATTTATTTGCCAGGCGGTTATTGCGGACAAGTAATTTAGGTGCAAAAAAATGAAAAATGCCAATTTCCCATAGGGAAACAAAGAAAAAGGCTTACATTTTTATTATTTAAACTTCTGCACGGACTGAATACTTGGTTTTAATAAGGCGACCACTTAGTGGAGATTTTTCTTCTTCTTTCTTTTTTGTGGTCCTCCTTTGAGGTTTTGTCTAAACCAACTATACCGAGCGTTGCCCGCTTACTGATCGCCTTTTTAAAACCAGCCATAGCCCGGAAACATGGATCCAGAAGTAGAAAGTAAATAATAAATCCAGCAAAGCCAAGTCGAAGGAAAGGAGGGCTTGAGCACGTATTTCTGCGCATTGATTCGATGCTTTTATCCGAGTTGGATGCAAAATCATTTTTTAAAGCGCCGAAAATGGACGCGAAATTTGGTGAAAGCCGTTTGTACAAATGGTGCAAAGACGGCGATTGTTTTATTCCCTAGTGGTGGCAGACGTAATTTGTGGTTGAGTTTGACCATCTGACATTCTAATGATCGTTCGGTATCCATGACAAGCCCTCGCATTAAGCTGAGAAGTTTAATAAAGGCAGTTATTGCAATCGCATTAATTATGCGAATTATAGTTTAATTGGAGAAAATTAAATTTGTGCTAGTTTTAATATCGACTGCAACCGGATTTGGGGATTAGGTGTTGTCTCTTCAACTTTTAGTTATCAAGAAATAATTTGTGCATTTCCCAAATGAGTAGTTAAAAATGAGGCGAAATTAGATAAAAATTTAATTGGGTCGTCGCACTAGAGGAGTTGGGGAAATAGATAAAAAAAGAGATATGTGAATGACAAATAAAATGTATGATTTGAGGACGTTTAGTTGGTTATGGGATCGAAATTATTGATTTTAAGATTCGAAACAAACATCAATCATGCTCAATGGGGATTGAAAAGGAGAATGAAGTAATTTGAAAACGAAAGAAAAATTTCAATTTGGGTTGTTTGTTTGTCTTTTGCGTTCTGAGAAGGCAAGACGTTTGAATGGCAGTATTGTTTTATGCATTTTGTACAAGTAATTTTATGCGTCTGTGGGAGTTTTATGTCTTTAGGTTCGTACAAATTGAATGAGTGGACAAAAGGGATCTTGTTTAATGTGTTTTGATAGCTTTGGGAAGGATGGGAAGAAATATCCAAGAAAAAGCTTTTGTCGTAAATAAATTCAGCAAAATATTGTCAACACACTATAGGACGATGATATTTTCTTTTATTTTTTATTTTCTCGTTTTATCGCCCTCGCTGTTGCCTCGACGGTTTACCACAAGTCAACCAGAAGACACATTTCACACTCGGTTAGTCGTAATCGGCATTAGAAGTGCAAGTGGAGTGTGTTGATTTGTTGTGTGTTGAATATTACATTGCCCCTCATTTTTGTGGGTTTTTTTTTACTGGGGTAAAGGAAAATAAAGAATTTTTTTTCCTTCAATTTTTAGATGATGAAAGATGGAAAATAGGGAGTAATGTTTGTGCTTTCAGGTAAATGGAGGGATGGGTTTTTGGAAAATTTGTCGATTTGTTTCAATATGAAGTTGCCGATTTTAATTTGCGAATAAATTTTTGCAAATTCGAGTTTCTGAAATTGAGTTATTTGTTTCGGTATTTCATTATTTGGATTTGTTAAGTGATGGTGAGGAATGAGTGTCACTTGTTTGTGCGAGACAACCCGGAATTCAAATGAGATTCGAATTGAGAACATAGTAACTTTGTAACTTGATTAAAATTTATGAAGTTGAATTGTTGGAAAAGCACTCGAATTAATTAGATTTATTTTGGCTTGCAATGGAATCGCAAAGATAAATTTTTTTGCTTGGAGGTAATGAAAACTTAGAACAAAACCACGCAGAAGCAAGAAAAAGAAAATTGCAAAACTACAGTAAATAAGACGAACGAAATGTTTTTATACATTGGGACTAATTAATAAATATTAAATGTAAATGTAAACGATGTATCCTTTACAAAGCAGGTCTAAATTGACCAAAACGACTGAATCCAATATCTAAATTGACCAAACCGATTGAATTCAATATCTAAATTGACCAAACCGATTGAATTCAATATCTAAATTGACCAAAACGACTGAACTGAATATCTAAATTGACCAAACCGATTGAATTCAATATCTAAATTGCGGAGGTAATCTAGGTTCTGTCAATAGAGCGCGGGTGGTTTGTAGAGCATTTACGTTTATATATATTTTTCCTTTTTTTTATCCTGGCTGATCGTGTGTGAAATGAGGCTGTCGGGGATGGAGGACGGTTGTCGGCATGTCAGATGCCACGAGAATGACTTCCAAGTGTTTCTGGCTGGCATAGCAATTTTGTCGAGTCAGCGACATGCATTCCATGAGTCATAATGATGGGATACTTCACTGTTTTTGAACCATAAAGTGGCGCTTTATTTTTATGTCATGAGTTGTGTTTAGGCTGTAGAGGGAATGGAAGGATCATATTCTACGACTCTCCATTTGTGTTTACAGAGGAGAGTAATTAAAAGAAGATGTCTAATTGCAACAGACTTTTGTGGAACATGAAAAAAAAGGTTTTATTTTGTCATTAGACACATTTGTTTAGTAAAATGTGATGTGGGCCATTACACTACTTATGTAGGTCATGTTAAACTTGAAAAGAAATAGGTAAGTTTGATGAAGGGGAATCAACTGCAGTAGGCCCTAACAAGGGACTTGGCTTAACGGTGCCACCTTGTGGTAGAAATTGCGAGTTAATGAAGATGGAGGGGTGATTTTCTCAAGGACCTAAAATTGGAGAAAAATTTGAAATGTGTTGGATTATTTTTGCTGTTGGGCCACTCGTCATAATCAATTTTGAGTAAAGGTTTCCTGCTTCTGGCTTCATGAATATGTTAATGATTTTAAAGTTTAATCCTCAGTGTCAACAAGGGAGAATTTAATCGAATCAGACGAGGGCCGTTTTGCACTTCTTTTAAAATTCAGATAAGATTTCACCGCGCTATTCATACGAAATGAAGGAATAAAAATGAAATAGGAAACTACGGTTCATTCGGAGCTTAATAAGATTTTTATTTTTCACCCACACTGGGAACCTTGTAAAAAGATGGAGCTCGAATCCGAAACTCTCCTCGAGGGAGGCATCAAAGAGTGGACGCTTGAGAATAGTCCTGCAGCCATCTGTACAAGGCTATCACTTACAGTTAGAGTAAATCAGCTGGGAATCCACCCACTACTTTAGTTTGAGACCCAATCAAAGCGCTCTTTGGAAATGTGTAAAGACGTGTATTTTATCCGAGCGAGAAAGACTTACTTGCAAAGTCAATTGTTCTCGTGGGGCTAATTCGGTTGGCTATTCGTCAGGTGCACACCTGTAGCTTACGCTTGTCTATACTTAAATCTTGTTACCGTAGAAACCAGAAAGTGTGAAGGATTAGGGAAGGTGAGCCTTTTAATCGTGATTTTTAAGTCGAAGCAAGAATAAATAAATAAATGTCGTTTGATAGAAATGGGTGAATTTCAAATACACCCATAACTCGCTTTATGGCCTAGATACGTTCCGGAAAAGTTGGCTGTAAAGCGAAATGCCGTATAACGAATCATTTAGCGATGCGGCCATGACAATAGGCCCATGCACGGAATTTTCCCAACTTTTGACTGTTTTGGCTGTTCGTCCATGTCGATGAAATGTACCCTCTTTAAGTCTTGCATACTTGATACTTTTTGGGTTGTTCGGTGGACGAAATGAACCGACCCATTGGAATAAAGTAACAACAAGTTTTGTTGTTTAACGCTTTGTTTGCTATGTGTGGCACTAAGTAAAAAAAAAACTTTCCTGGGGAGTGGGTGAAGCTCATCGATGTCGGAATTTGCGTATCTGGCACCGCTGCAGAGATATGGGCGAAAAAACGAGTTTTTCCGACTAAAAGTGATTGGAAAACTCCGTTTATGGCCCATATCTCTGCACCGGCGCCAGATATGCAAATTCCGACACAGGCAATCGATTTTTTAGCTCATTTCTGATCGATTTGGCATGTTTCCGGCACTATTTAATTTTTGGCAGATTTTGACAAAAACCGCAAGGCTAATGTATGCCAAAATGGCCAAAATCGGCCATAAATTAAAAAGTGCCGGTAACATGCCAAATCGATCAGAAATGAGCTAAAAAATCTATTCGCCGTGTCGGAATTTGCATATCAGACCCCCACCCTCCTGCACTTTCGCTGCCAAAAAAAGTCAGCAGGTTGCTGAAGCTGGTTATACAAATTTTTGAATCCCACGACTGCAGGTACCCCGATTATATCAGAGCCAAGGGCCCCAAATGGTGTAAATCCGCTACTGCACCTGCAAGCATTAAAATAGCTCACCACGCTGATAACCTGCTCCCATTAGAACACAGAAGTTAAATAACAGTATTTCTGTTTTTACAGTTTTTGGTGGTGGTTTATGGCAGTTTTTGGTGTCCGACCTATTTTCTCGAGATAAAATTCACGCGTTGTGTAAAGCCAATAAGTTGCAATTTCTTTGCTTTTATTTACAACGTTTTTTCAGAGTTAAATTCTTGTAGATTGGGTTCATTTAAGAAGTCTCATTACGCTTCTACTTTAATGAATTAATCTCATTTAGAACTGGAGAAAACATGTGGAAAGGAAAAATGCTTCTCTTAAAGCTGCTCATGGGGGTTACATACAGAACAATTCATATAAAAGACTTAAGGAAGGAGAGGGAAAAATCATTTGATGCAAATGACTCCTCTATTAAATGAAGATGAACGAGCCGGGAGGGATGAAAGAGACGTCGCATAAGCGTCATTAATCCAAAATGCTCTATGTTCGCTACATGAAATTAAGTTTTAAAAGTAATCAGCTGAAAATGGTGTAATGTATTCAATGAATTTGTGGATACACGTAAGGGTCAATCGGGATAATGGGGATTGGCGAAATTGGAATCTTGGGAGTTGCTAAGCAACGGAAGTAGGAGGGTTTATGGGTGGAATAACTCGTGATCCGTGTTTCCGAGCGTTGTTATGGGTGGATTTGGAGGTTTTTAATTTGTGTGCAAATTTTGGGGTTTAATATGTCGTAAAAGTCTTTACTTATTTATTATTATGTTTTTGGGTTTTTTAATTAACAAATTATTTTAATCATGGCGGGTTTGTGCGCTAAATAATTGATTAGTTGTTGTAATATTTTTAGCCCTATTTTTTAATTAACAAAGTATTAGTTATGTTGGTAGAACTGCAGTTTCATTTGAAGTTTCTATGGAGTTTTCATACAATGAGTGCGGCTTAAAAGGTTTTTTTAAATTTTTTTTTTTTACATTATTCTGTCGTCGCTGGTTTGTATAATTTAATGTCTATTTAGCTGAAAACTGTTAGTAAAAAGTTTGGGTTTTTTAAGTTATCGGGAAAACAATTAAGATTGTAAAAAAAAAGTGTTTTTTTTTTATGTTTAAGAAAAAAAGTAAAATCAATGGGGGGGGTGGGGGGTGTGGAAAAATATTCAATGATGGTTGAGTGGAAAACGTAGTAAGCAATTCACTTTTAAATTGATAAAAAGACAGACTGAATGAAAGGAGGAAAAGTCTGGGAACGGATTGGCTTTTCATTCACGTGTAATTGAATTACTATTTCTCAAAGCACTTTTAATTTAATGTAACATATTTTAAGTATTTTTTAAGATGTTGAAGATATGGGAAAGTTGAGATGGTTTTAGGTTGATTAATTTTTTTAAAAGGTTTTTACATTTTCTGAGGTTTGTTTTCAGTTTTTTTGACTTTTTTTCCTCCAATTTTTATCGTTTTTCAATTTTTTTCTTTCAATTTTTGACTTTTTTCAGTTGTTTCAATTTATTATTCAATTCTAGACGTGTTTTTTTTTCCATTTGTTATGTTTTTTTTTCTATTTTTTTCCATTTGTTTGAATTTTTTTTCTTTTATTTCCCAATTACTTTTGTTTAGATTTCAATCCCTGTGTGGTAAATCCTGGTCTTAAGAGTAAATAATTAGTTATTACCATATATGGAGATTAAATTAGGAACACACAGTAGCAATGTAGCCAGACTACTGTACCTTTAGTTGGAATGACCACAAACAAAATTATTTTCCATTCAATAACATTGCGCAGATAGGGCCAGGGGGGGACGATATGGTATGGATAAGTTGACTGCGTGTGATTCTCTTCTTTCACCCGTAACCATGGAAACCAATCCCACTCGGTGTCCATGCAACTGGGTGCTGCAGAGATTTAAAGCATCTACTCTAAAGCCCTCTATACCCTATATCTATTACAAAATGTTGAGAAATAAATTGAAAAAATAAATGAGTAGTGCAAAAATTGTATAGAAAAACATGTTACCGAATTGCCTCGACTCTCAATGCGTTTTATGTTTACAATTTTATCGTCGTGTGAGATGTGACAAGCACGAATTAGTATTTGGAACGTTGAACTGCCTCTCGTGTTCGTTGTACCTTTTATTTTTCTTCACTTTTATTTATTTTTCTTTTCAGTTTCAGTTTTGACAGTAAACAATGTTGTTATTGCATTAAGACGTGTCTCGCTAACTGGAAATGTCAAATATTTCGCTTTATCTATTCAAACTCTTAATGAGATATACAATTTTGTTATATCTGGTTTAATGTGACATGATGGAGCCTATGGATCATATCTAGTTTAGGGGGAAATGAGGACGAGACATGTCATTTTGTTCTTAGTTCATTATGTCGTTGATTAGATGTTATTTTGATGGATTGACTTGTCGACTGAGTACAGACCAACCAGTTGCCTGTTCCAACCTGTTCTAACCTGTTTCCATCACAACGTGGAAGTTAAGCAGCGTTGGATTTAATCAGTATTTGGATGGATGACCCTGCTGGGGATCTCAGCTGTTTCTTATCCTGGTAGTTTCTACGGCGGGTATATCTGTCATGCCCAGGGTGACCAGCTTTTCGAAATAAAAAAACTGGGACTCCCATTAGCGATACAGAATTGGCCAAAGATTAGCCGTAATGCACTTCCTTCGAATGTCGGAACCAGAACTGACAACATATTTAGGTTGGGTTACTCTCATTATGAGCAATTGATCAATTTTTAAAAACCAGGTCATTTTTGCATTTCAAGAAAGATTTTCGGGACACTGGAACAAAGCATCCAAAACGGGATTGTCCCGGTAAAGCCAGGAGGTCTGGCCACCCTAGGTTTTATGTCTTTAGCAAGGTTTTCTGTGGTTTTCCTAGTTCTAGTTGCAAATGCAAGGCTGGGCCCACACGAAAGTCATCCCACAGCTTGTGGCTTGTGTGGCTTAATATCTCTCACTGCCGTTCAGCCTAGGGGGTCACGACCATGGTAAACATAAAAAATACAATGCAATCCAATCTGACATTGGATTAACCAGAAAGCTTGTTTTGTTGTTGGTTAGCAAGGCTAATTTTGACTTTGCTGAATAAAACTGTTTGATTTCATATTCCATTAAGCTTCCTGAATTATGGCCCTAATTTTTGTATTTTTATATTTTTGGAATGATTAAATGTTTTACTTTACTTTAAACTGAGCTATTGTTTAAAAAAACAGAAGAAAGTAATCAGGATTAATTGTAATTCCCTGGGTCCAGATTGGACAGAATTAATTTCTTTGTTTTTTTACTCTTTGTCTCCAAAATAGAAAAGATTTAATGCTATTGTTTTCAAGTTTACGAGTGTTGAAAAAGAAGAGGACTTAGATTGGAAAGAGGAAAGGCAGGAATTACTCGTGTCTGTCAGAGTGTGCGCTGTTTGCGTAATGGGAGTTGGAAAGAGGAAACAATTTTGATTTTTTAAATGCTGAAAATGTGTTGAGAGTGTTTGCAATTGATGTACTGGGAGTGCGCCTTTCTTTGCTTGTGAGAGCTGATAAAAGGCAGTAGCTATAAGCTCTGATCTTTTGTAATTGGGTTGACGAACCGCGAAGACTAGCAGCATAAGATCGAGAATGTTGTATAGAAAGAAGAGTTGCAGGGCGGAAATTATGGCGTTTTGTAATACTCAAGTGGAATGAGGCGCCCCAATATTATCAGAGGGGGATGATGAATCATCCCATTTTGTTGGAATAGCACGGTGAACAAATTGTGGAAATGGGATTGAAAAAAAAAAATTGCAGTCATTGATGAATCTTTAAAAAAATAGATGAATAAAAAGGGCCGTGTTTTAAATATTTAAAATAGCCATCCATTTTGTGCTATTATGAGATTTCTGTATCCTGAAGAGCTGCTCGATTTATAACTTGTACTAATAAATCTCCTATTCTTTAACGTGGAAGAATGGAAATCTCTACATGGATTCGTTGGTGTTGGTACAATTGTTTATATGGCAATATATTATTTTTAGTGTGGTGGCGCGTGGGTGGCGCCAATTTTGTCTAGTCTACTCTTAAAGTTAACGCCCGGTATCTTGATGCTAAAGCCGAACTGCGCATTCCATTCTGCATAGACGATTTTATAATTCCAATTCATATTTAGCAGGATTAAGCTTAATATTCGGCCAAATAATGCTAAACAAATAAAAGAAAACAACAATACCGGTATATTGTTGTTTATTTACATTATTTCGCATTTTTAGACCTAATATTAAGCTAAATTCTGTCTAGAGCCCCAAAGAAGCTTAATCCGGCTTTGTCCTAATAAGCTTTTACTCTTAGTCTGAATAAAGAAACCCATGTAGAAAGTAAGTAGTATTCTCAAGATTATTAACAGTTAGAACTACAATATAAGATTTTATATTCTAAAGAGAGTAATGTAAAAAAAATATTTCAAAATTATAAAAACGTATAACCAACTCCTATTGGTTTTGGAGCTGTCCACAAGGTCCTCAATCAAAAATACTTTTAAAAATGCAGATGGGGGATTATTTTTGACATGGATTACCTTTGAGCAGGAATTTTTTTCGATTTGAATGGGGAAAAATCAATGGAATTAAGCTTATCACAACGGATGGAGATCAAGTTTCGTCAAATCTTGTGTCAAGTATGCTATGTTTTCCATATTTATTATAGCAACTACGATGTTTGGTTTGAATTTTCCCCACGGTTAAGCACTGCACCGCACATTTCGTTCATTATAATATTGTATTCCATTGCACGTTTCGGCAATAAATTTATCTGGAGCGGTCGATAAATGATTGAAATTATTCATTACAGTGGAATTGGTTGCGGATTTTTACCATCACCGCGTTCTCTCGGTGATGGACGCACAGGGCGACCAATGTGATGATATTGGTCGAGCGACGCTTGCCACTTTGAGGTTTATGCAGACAATTCAATTTCTTTGACCGTTTGGGGATGCGTGTGATATTGGAATGTTTATTTCACCTGGAATTGTTTTGAGTCGGTTTTATACGTGTATTTGCACTGGCCAATCTTGCAGCGTTGAAAAAGAGTTTTATTTTAAGATTTTCTTTGGCTTCAACTTTAGTTTTGACCAATGCAATTTCATTTCTTAGAATTTCAGCAATCGGGGGCGGCGGAATCTACATATAGGGACATTGGAGATGCTTTTACGAGACATTCAATATTCCTTATAAAGTAAATTGAAATATGGGGCTGGTTTTTGTACGTTTTCAAAAGATGTTTTTCGTGATAGAAAATTCATTCAATACGTTTTTCATGATTTGTTTTATTTTATTTTTTTTCATTTATTGTGGATTTTGCATTTTTATTATTATTTTTTTTATTTTTTATTATTTTTTTTAAGTTTAAGAATTCAACAAGACACGAAGAAAAACAAAATTAAATTTTAAGGAGAGAGAAAAGAAAAGAAAGGAAGAGAAAAATGAAAAATCAGCACTTTGTAGTTTTATGTGGCCGTGGGAGTTTAATCCAATTGAAACCGGGGAGGAAAGGAATTATATTGCTATACCTTGTCTAAATTCTTGACCCACATAAGACCCGAGACGGGTTTTTATTGATTTTACGTGGATCAATATTTGCACATGCAGAAGGAACCTGTCATCAGACAGTTGCAAGAACTCTCGTTTTTGTGTTTTCTTTACCTTCCTTTTTCCCTTTTTCCCTCCCTTTTTTCTTCTTTTTTCTCCTTCTCCATTCGTTATCTCTATCCTTCTTTCAGATAAGCTTAGTGGGGATTCAGCTGCCAATCGCTTTGGCCTTTCTTTTTTACCGATTCTGTTTGTTCAGATTTTTTTTCCAGGCAACGAGTCATCTGATTAGATGGAGAACATGTCCTTTTAAAGGATTTTTTTTCTTATTATATATATTTTATTTTGTATTTCTTTTTAAATGGAATTTTTATAAATGGAAGAATCCAGGTAGGCTTCGCTGCATTACTCTTTTCAATTTTTTTTTAATCATCGCAGTTTTCGTGCAACATTTGTGCATATTTCATTTGTGCCGTACACTAAGTGCCGCATGAAAACGCTGAGTAATGAATGACACTACTTTTATTTTCCCAGAGAGAGAAGCGTTGCCATGACAACGGATGCTGCACGAGAAAGAAGTATTTGTTATTTTAATTGAGTTTCTGATAGACACTAAAAGATGTCCCTATCACTGTTTTGTCGTCGGAAGGAATTTTTATCTCGACTTTAATTTTCTCTTGTTTTAAAGATTCATTTAGCAATTGTGTATACCAGAGGTTCTCAATCTTTTTAAGATGGTGTATCTGTTAGTAGAGTACAATATGGTGACCAGTAGGTCAATATTTTTGGGAAAACTAGTCGGATATGATGCAAAATATTGTTTTCATTATTAATTCATCACTTATCGCGTACCCGTACGCGTACCACAGGTTGGGAACCTCTGGTGTACGCAAAATGGAGTGCAATGTGCGTTCTTTTGGGGATGAAAACGTACCGCATCCGGGAGAATTTCCTTGATGATGGTCACACAGGAAATGAAGTGACCCTGGTTCTTTGGGAGAGATTCAACGACGAAATTGGGGTGTTAAGAGTGTCGAAGTAACGTATTTGTGCGTTGATAGTTTTTTTGGGTTTTTTTTTTTGTAGTCTTGTGTAGTGATTGAGAAAGATAAATGATGGTAGTTGTTGCGAAGGAAAGGATATTGGAGAGATTTATTTATTTATTTTTTAGTTTGAGGGCGTCCGTGTTTTGCTTCACAGTTGGGTCATTTAGTAATTTATTACTTGGACCACGGTTAGTTAATTCTCACACACAGACAGTCTCGCTAATCACGCGAGATTAAATCGTTGAAAGAAGGGGGAAAATTCGACTTGGCTATTAGCCAATTTGAGGTTTGCAGTTGATATCACGCTTTATCAAGGATTATCTGAAAACCGGTAGAATTATTGTTCTTTTCTTTTTTCGATTTGGTTGTTTTAATTGTTCATCAGTGTGAAGAATTGGGAACAAATCAAACAATTTCGTTTTTTTTTCTTCTTATTATTATTTCACAATAAAGTTGTATTGCATGTCCATTCGTTTTACATGCTAGTAGTTGTAGATTTAGGCTTATTCCTTTTTTGCCATCTATTGGTGATTAATTCATAAAGCTTCTGTCGCTTTCAATTTTTATTACTTTCTATCTCTTTTTTGTTGAATTTCCCCCATCTAGTGTTGGTTAAATATTGAATTTGCATTGGCCCTCACATAGTCAGGTGATTGTGCGATTGTGTGACATACACACACAGCACACCCAGACAGACAGACAATGAGACCTGTTCGTTAAGTTGAATATATAAATTTATGAGAATTGCACATTTTGGAACATCGCGCTCGGTATCTTCTTGCCAAATTCATACTGCGCATTCCATTCTAAGCAGTCGATTTCTTAATATTGTCACTTTATTTCTTTTTGGATTTGGCAGAAAAATACTGGGTGCAAACTGGTTAACGCAGAAAGAAAAGCTTTGAATAAGTTAAACTTAGCGTTGCTTAATCCCTTGCACAATCAATCGGGATTAAACAATATAATCTTGTCATTTGTGATGATTTCAGGAGCAATGAATAAAGTTCTAACTTTTTATTCGTGGCTGACATTCCCTTTAATTGGGATTTGCACTTGACAGAGCACTAGATTTACAGTGGTTGCGTATTAGAAGTCGGTTAACTGAGCATCTAGGCCTGGCGTGAGGGCACCACTGTCGATAACGGCGCCAAGGCAACTAGGAAATCATTTTGTGTGCAACCAACAGCACCGATAAACATCAGCATCGTAATCTGAATAAAAAGTCTCAACTTGAATCCAATTCACACCGAGGTGAGAATTATTTTTTTTCTTCTTTTTCTTCTTTGTTTGGTGGCACCACAAAATCTTCTAGCCTAGAATCTCGTTACGCAAGCGTTTCAGCTGACTGCTTGATTCGAACGTTTTAATCACAAGTTTAATTAAGCAAATTATAATGTTTTTGCAGTAATCAGCAATGTTTAAGGTTAAAGGGAAATGTTTACGACAGACCAGGGAGTTTTTAATGGGATTGGAGAGCAAATTAGGTGCGCCGTTCCATTCCTTTTGGATATTGTTGCTGTCAATTGGCCTCAAGTGCGTGGTTGTGTCGTTTTGTGTTTGATCGAATCAAACATATCACAGCGGTCTGATTACGAGTTTGTTTGAACGAGATGCAGTTTGGTTGGAAGCAGAGGAGTCTCTTGTCGTGTTTGTGGACATGTTGAAGTAGCCATTTGATGGGAGAGGAGAGGGCACTTGATCCACATCGACCAGGATAGAATGATCTTCTGAGTAGGTTGCCACTGCCATCGTTTATTATGTGATTCCCTGTGATTAATGTCAAATAAATACAGAAATAATCATCGAGTGTGATTGCACCAATGGATTATCGGTTGACAGTAGGCAGATCCGTGTGGTGCCAATAAATCAGAGATATACTATTATATCGAGCAGATGAATGGCGCTGGCAGGTTTTGGGCTTTCCAATTTATTGCGAGATTAGTATACATTTTCAAAGGTGCCGATTAATGAGATGTGGGTGATCGTTATTCGTTTTATCAATATTTCTTCAATTCCTGGGCGGGAGTCGAAATCAATTTTCTTCGTTTATGCGCGCAGGGTTAAAATATGCTAAATTAATTAGAAAATTGATTTGGTTTGGAGTGGTTTGATACACAACACTGTGGTTTGGGTTTTAATTACGTGTATTAAGATATGCAAATAATGTTGTTTTTTTTTATTGTTTTTTTTTTTTTTTAAATAAAATTTGTTGAAGGTTTGGGTTTTTGAGATATGATGCTTTTTGAATTAAAAAATAATTACAGTATTAAATGGGCTGAGTTGGGGTTGTGGAAACAAATGTGAAGCGATGAAATTTAAGTTTGGAAGAAGGGGCGGCGGGTTAATGAAGAATTTGAAGCAGAAATTAATATTTTGCTTAATATGGACAGAACACATTTTGGTACTCAAGGGTGAGAAATTGGGATTAAGATGCACAGCTGGCAGATTTCTTTTTTTTAAATTTTTTTTATACAAATTATTTTTTTATTTTGTTGATTTATTCAACATTTTATCACGTGTTTTGTAGTTTTTATTTTTCGGTGTTGGTGAGCTGTTATTTCTTTTTTCTCGGCAATAAACAATACTGGGAAAAAATGCAATTTCTTCTGCAAGTGAGAAGGGGGTCGGAGTTACAGCATAAATAAAATGATGGCATAGGCTGATAAATATCTTTCTTTTTTTTGTTAGATTGTGTTGCTTTTATTTGGCTATATACAGAGTTGTGCGACGCCAGGTTGTGCATCAAACTGCAGTGGAAATCTCAGATTGTGTGATTAATTGCATTACCAACATAATAACTGCACATGATGCTCTAACAGCAAGAAAGGTAATTAAGAAAAGCACTTTAGACAATCCAAACATCAAACATATCTCATTTTATATCTAATCATCACCAAAAGCACTATAATAACTATAAGGAGGTTGGGAACTTGGGATATGAAATGAAATAAACCAAATGGAGACACACGAGCAATATTCTCGGCTAATTTTGGTGTTTATCTCTGTTTTTAATGTGCAAATCGGTGGAAATAATCATTCGAATGAACGAGGAATTAACAAATTAAACAAAATGAGTTTTCTTTTCGACGTAATGCAATTGGCATCGAACACTCTTCAGTGCGACTTAAACAAGCAAGCTGTCCAGATGATGAGGAATACAGGACTGGGAATTCAGGTGCACAGACCACAGACCACTGTGCTCTACGGAACCTCAGGCCTGATGTTGCCACACAAACTCTCCCGAGTGTTCTTCGCATTATCGCCAAACTGAACTTCTCACTAAAAACTTTACACGAAATAAAGGTGCTGAGTAGCTGAGATGCCAAAATCAAACTGAAAAGTCCATATCTGAGCCCATACAAACTCAACAAATGAAATAGTAACAGGTAATGGCACTATTCACTTAACACTTTTTTATTGTCGTGTGCAAAAAATGGAAATTTAGTGTTTGAATTTTCTAAAATTGCCGTCATCGGCGTTTTGGTTGTTTCGCATTACAAAGTTTGTACGCTAAAATGCCTCGGATGGCAGTTTTAGAACGCATTCATAAAGTCATTTAAACTTGTTTGCATTTTCTAAACCAGTCTAAATGTAAGATTTTACATGTTAAATTTGACATTTATTTGGTTTAAATGACTTTATGAATGCGCCTACTGTGTAAACTTGTGATTTTGTTATCTGTTTTGACAGAATCAGGTGGTCTTGACGGATAAAAGTAATTCAAGGTTAACTCCCATTGAAAACAGAGCGCCCGACTAACAATAAAGACCCCTTCTGGTTGTAACTTGGACAATTTAGTCGTAATTACGTATTGGGAAATGTCAATAGTACGGAGTGAGCGAAGTAATCAATGGGAAATTGCGTCCATAGTTTACAAAGCGAGGAAAAGTTGGGAGTTTAAGTGGAAATACGAGCGAGGCGGCAACAATTTCATTTTGCTTTTTCTTTTCGAGGCTAAAAGGTCACAGATGGTGGTTTGCTCTATTCGAAACAAGAGCCCTTTGCCTTTGCAGATAGGTCACATGCTGTGCTTGTCGTAGGTCAAAATCTCTCTTCTCGCTAGACCTCTTGACTGATGCGCACAGATGCAGTGTCTACGGGGATTGCTCTTGACGCACGACCGTCTTTGGGGCTGTGGCTCTCCAGGGATCCACTAAGCGCACGGTAACGCCACGCCACGCCTCGTCTTTTGCTCTCTCTCACTCTCTCTCTCTCTCTCTCTTTCTCTACTTATCCTTCGTGCGGGGGAATTTCTCTTCCAAATGTCTTGTTGCGCATTAGTGGTGAAGTCGTGGCGTATTTCTCTTTCGTTTTCCGTACTGCGCAATGTGATTAATGGGTGATTGTGGAGGGCATTTCAACAGATGTCAGTGGTGCGCGAAACGTGACAAATACTGAATGATGACGTCAGATGGGCGGGTGGAGAATGGAGATGCCATATTTCAATCCGAGACAAATGGCGCGGTATTGGGGCTGTTATCAGGAAATATTATTCATTGGCTGTTCATATGTGTAGAACAAATCTTGAGCGAGCTTGCAGCTTGCGACAGGCGACCCCTGCCGACCTGTGGCGGAAATAGAACGGCTTAGACAAGGGGGTCTGATGAGCGCGCTTATGAAAATGATTGCAAAATGTTTTCCTTCGGAAATTAGGCGCTTCCAGATGGTTTGAAGTTCCTCTGATGAATTTGGAGGATCCAGATTTATTTTTGATTTTTTTTTTTTTATATTTAAAAACCGCTTGTCAACACGGCGTCGGTTTTTTTAGGCTGCTTGATGTCAAAGTTTGGAGTGGCGGGACTAATTTCCGGTTGTGTTCATCAGCGACGGAAACTTTAGGACCGTAAGGGACCCGCCTCTTGCGCTGCGTCGACGGCTTTCATTAACGTGTCGCGGCAATTTTCCTACCGCTAAAGGCTCTTGGGCCGTTTTTTTTCTTTTTTTTCTAGAGTCGTTTTGGATTTTTTATTCCGGCATTAAAAATGCCCGTTTTTTTTTATTTTGGATTCCGTCATGAGATGAAATGAGTGAATTTTCTTTTCTTATTCCATTCAAGGCCACTGGAATTGCTAAGTTGATGTCGGGGAAGTGGAAAGGGAAAATGAGAGTACGGTAAATTAAAATGGGGCGACGAGGGGGATATTAAGGCTTTGTTCATACATAAAAGTTCTTCTCTACTCCTGGTCCTCCCTAATCATATTTGTGAAGGTCTCGAGTAAAGCAAGAGTACACACAGCCTGATTCCGCGGAAAGACACGGGCGGACACTCGCGTGGAAATGGTTCCATGTCAAAAAAGCGCCGTAAAAATAGCGCGCGTCAAAATAATCTAGCCTAATCTAACCCTAGCTGTTGTGTTATTAGCCGGCTACTATTCATGTACAAGCTGCTATGTAAGCTCCACTTGACAACTGATAAAACAAACTTTTTGGTTTCAACTCTGAAGCAAAAATGAGGAATGATGTGGAGTGACAGAAGCGATCGGTTTCTGTTCAGTAAAGTGTGTGTTTGATTTGAAACGTGCAGGTTTAATATTGCATTTTACTTGTGCCATTTTCCCCGAGTGTGGTTGTTGTTGAAGCTGTCTGTATTCCACAACTATTTATTTGAAGTGAAATGATGCGAGTATTGACATATGCAAGCGTTTTGCCCGAACTTTGATTTTGTTGGGTTGAGAATGGGGTTTGAGATTGAGATTGAGAAGTATTTAAATGGACGTTTGAAAAACGTTTATTTTTCACCAGAATAATGGAGGAAGGTAATTAGAACGACAAGGAAGCATTTGTTCGAAACCCCTTCGATCCATTCAATCTTTGTTAACTGGGTTAAGACGAATGTTTTGCTTAGAAAAGGTGTAAATTGTGGTGTGCAAAGGGATGTGTTATTTATGGACAAAGCAGTAAAAGAAGACGTTGGCTTAAACTACGTGTTTATACAGTTGGCGACTTGTCGGAAAACCGCACTTGTTTATGATTCTGGTTCGTGGATCACACAACTGCAATTTTTTTTTCTTTATCTTTTTTTTTTTCTTCCCATCTTTTATTTATGATAGTATTCAATGCTGTAATGAAAATTCGGGGCAGGCGAGTATGAATAAGCATTTACGGTATGGAAATTTTTGAAGGAAGAAAAAAAAAATTGAATTAAATGAATGAAAAATGATGTGTGGGGTATTTTTTTGGTGGGTTGTTTAATGCGCTAACCCGTTGTGCACTGCGGTGAGGCTAAGTGTTGCGCGTAGCAAATGCGGAAGAGGTCTCTGTCAGTTTTCGGCAGATTTTGTTTACATCAAGATTTCCACTGCTCTATGTACTGAAAACCACGGTTTGGAATTAAAAGGCATGGCCTGCTATGCTTTAACATGAATTTCAACTCGGAACTAAATAATTCAGCTTCTATGCTCAGTTTTGAATGCGCAAATGGAGTTTTAACATGGAAGTTTATTAGTTGGTTTCATCTTGTTTCTGGGGATTAGATGCGGGGGGAAAAAATCTTCACTCAGCCAATTTGCATCATGCAATTGTGTAGTCACACACATTTTAATTAGAATAATTTTTTCTGTAAATCGATATCTCGGGTAATCGAGCATCTAGGAGCCGTCAAGTTGCCTTGTCACGCGCGCACTCGACCGAGCAAACTTGAGCGATCTGTTTGTTTATAGATTTGGTTTATTTGATCGAGTGCTGAATTTTCATTACTGTCAATCAGGCCAATCGAAATGAAAATACTTTTTTGTGTGTGCTATATTCTGTAGAAACACGAGTTTGGGCACGACGATTTCCATTCGTTGTTATGAGGAAAATAAATAAATAAAAAAGGGTCATTGATGGAGAGCGAAAAAAATAGTGTGCAGAGGATTGAGTGTGGGGATCATGAAGAGGAGTGCGCGATGATATGAGCTGTGCGGAGAAGCAAACGCATGAATGCGTGCGGGCATCAATGGTGATCCCAATAGCAAATCGAACACATTTTGGCGCCACTTTTGCCCGAGAGAAAGCGAGGGCGATTCGATCATAAAAATGGAAGACGATCTGTTGTTTATCTTCCCGACACCGTTTGAGTCAGCAACGAGCAGTCGAGATGAAGAGGGGGTGTCGTAATCGTAATTCACAGTCGAAAAGTCGTCGTTAAAGACGGCAAAAAGGAGCCAATGATATGGATTGAATGTTAAAAATGTTGGTCAATTTTTTCTATGGGTGGGGTTGTTCGGAGGGGGGAAATGAGGTTGGAGAAAATGGCTCCCGAGTCGCTCTTTCTTTTATTCCCTTGTTTTCATTTTCCATCCACGTTTTTCTTGATGGTGCCACCTTTTTTCTCCAGTGCCTGCCAAATGATGGCTCGGGCGCGCACTGCGCATGTCTCATAAAACATTGAAAGTGTGTGTACGTAAACATAATTTTTTTTTCCACTTTTATTTTTTGTTTTCTTAAAGATGGAAGAAGGAATAAAGATAGGAATTGTGGGGTTTTATTTTTGAGGGGTGGGGAAGGG
Source organism: Strigamia transsilvanica (assembly GCA_034701245.1). Lineage (NCBI taxonomy): Eukaryota > Metazoa > Arthropoda > Chilopoda > Geophilomorpha > Linotaeniidae > Strigamia > Strigamia transsilvanica. Next base: position 48,316 of record JAQIXU010000180.1, read on the forward strand.
TTCTAGTTCTTTTATCAGGCAATGAAATTGTAGTGTGATGAAGTGTCAAAAGTCGGGTGATGTAAAGGGTAATAAAAAAATTTTATATTGCGATTTTGCAGGGTGAAGTTGATTAAACCTACTCTAGGAACTGGGATTTTGTTTGATCGTATCAGTCGATGGACGTTGTTGAGTAATTTGTCTACGCGCCTGGCTGTAAAGGACTAAGGTGGCGATGGGGCCGCGTGGGAATTGGCTCACCTGCATCCACGTGTGAGTGGATAATTAGTGTAGAAAGTAAGGGAAATCTAGTCTGATTGCTTTAAGGATTTTATGATTTTGATTTTGCTTTTTTTTGGGATTTCCTGCAGTGCATTTGACAATTGCAATTGACGTAAGTTTTTAATTCTTTCATTTGTGTTGTAGTTTTTGAAAGTTTGGAAATTAGTTTAAAGCGATGGTTTAGGTCTGGATTTGCATCTGTGCAAAGGGCAACACATGACACCACTGGAACGAAGCCATGACGACAAAATCTTCATCGTGTTATTCTTCTTATTAAAGTTTTATGATGAAATATACACAAGTTTGGGAGCCATCCATTTTGAATGAGGCTGTTTATGTTGATAAATTTAATCTGGGAATTTAGTAGTAATGGATCCATTTGCACGAAATAAGATTAAATTTTTCGAATTTTAAAGTAATTTACTGACTTATGTGCTTTTATTAAATTTTAATGTAATTTTTATAAGAGGGGTTGTTTATAATTTTTTTTTTTAATTGGTCAGGTGTTTTTGATAAGAAATTTATTTATTTTTGATTGATTTTTGGCAGGAAATTTTATTATTCTCTTTTCCTTCATGAAATGAACGGAAATCAAATTGATAAAAGTGATCGATTTGAAGAGGAGTGACAGGAAATGAGTTTTGCAGAGTATCTGTACCTTTTTTTACGTGATTGGAAACTCGTAGATAAAATTTTGGCATTTGTGTGGTTCTTTTGGAAATGGAGTTTTTTTTTTTTCTTCTTTCTTTTTTTTTCTTTTCCATTATTTTTATTGAGTCGATGGTAGAGTGGTAGAATTTGAGCGATAGTCAATTGCAATTTTACTCTCGACTCTAATGATCGTTAAGGGGTTTGGCAAAGGTGAAGGGGAAAACACGAATGAAATTAATCGTTTCTTAGTGAGCTCGTATCCTTTTGGCTGATGTAGCGCATGAATCAAGTGTGGCAAACAACACATGATGAGTTGGCACTGAAGCGAGTTTGAAATACACAATAAATCAGCTAAATATCAAATTAATTGCGTTAGCAAATCTTATTTGTTAGCTTCGCTTTTTCTTCTTCTTCTTGGTAGCTAGTTCTAGTTAGAAAAAGAGATATTTCTTACTTGACAACAAGCCAAGCAAACAGTGCAGAAATCACGTTTTGTTCGCACATGAAAAAATGCCAGAAAAAGAGTTGCAAAAAAATTTTTTTTTTAAAGTTGGATAATACACTAGTGGCAAGTGCAACATAAATACAATCTCATCACATATTCCACTAAATGACATTATTCAATCAAAATAACTAACAATTTGTACGCAGCCATCTGCAATTCTAAAAGAACTGCAACCGTTTTTGCATTATAAATATGTGGCTTTGCTGTGTTGGCGGAAAATGTAATCAACACACCGAAGTGTCTTATTTAAGATTATCCTTTTCTTCTTATTATTTTTTTGATATATTTTTTATTTTTTTATTTCGTTTAGGTACTGCTTGTAGGCAAGACTTAAGTGGATCTGCAATAAGACAGAAAAAGTCGGTAATCAAATTGTCTCCGACCGCGTGTTACTTCAAGAATTGCTTCAAGTTAAAAAAGGCAAGAATTGGAGAATAAAGGTAGGAAATTAGAGCATTTTATGTCGAATTTTTATCCTCGAGAATGAATGAATCAATAAATTAGGATTTTTACATTGTCTCGCGCGTCGTATCGTCCAAGTTCATGTGATACATGTCAATTTGATGTTTGGGTTATCAATTAAGTCTCCAAGATTGGCACTCGAGGTTTTTTCCATCTTGGTAATTGGTATTCTCATCACACGTTGGTGACCTGCTGCAACCGGCTTTGCGAACACAACAGGACAATAGAAGCGAAGGAGTCGTGAGACTTGCCTTTTTCTTTCTCTCTCTCGCGCGCCTTCTTTCTTCTTTCACTATACTCTGATAAGAAGAGGCAGGCAGCTTAATTTAATAAGGAGACTGTCTGGTCTTTTGTCTGCTACTGTTATGATAAAAACGTTTTAACCACAAAAGAATACTTCTCAGTTACATGGATAAAAGATTAACTTTTCTTGTTTTTATTTTTATTTATTTTTTTGTCTTTGTTTTGATTTATTGTTATTATTTCTTTGTTTTGGTGAATTATATGGTGTAAACAGTGCTTGGAAACTGGAGAGAGTTTTTTGGCTTGGTAGCCAAATATTAAATTACCAAACACCAATTCAGATCTATTTTTTGGAATTTGGGGTTAGGTCTTAACAAATTTTATAAAATTAAATATGCATGTGCAAATGTTCATGTGATCTTGATCTACTGAAGAGAACCGCAGACAGCAGAAACATAACAAACCTGGTCGTGGGTGATAATTTAGCACCCCCCCCCCCCCCTGCCTCCCTTTTACGAGATTGTTTATAAATTCATTAGTGAGAATAATCAAACAGAATGAATAAACACATTTTATTCATCCTAATTACTGGTGATTTGATTTAATTTAAACGGGTCACAAAATATTATGCAGTAGGCGCATTCATATAGTCATTTAAACTTGTTTAAATTTTTTAAACAAGTCTAAATGTAAGATTTTCCGTGTTAAATTTGACGTTTAGATTGGTTTAAAAAATGTAAACTAGTTTAAATGACTTTATGAATGCGTCTGGTGATTTTCAAATAGGTTGATCATCCAACAGGATGAGTGGGCTTGCTAGTCGTAATTATTGGTTTGTCCTCCCTAACCTAATTAAAGATGCAATGGTACCGCAAAAGATATGTTAAAAAAAATTTCTTGCTCAGGTGCTCCCAATTTTGCAGCGCCGAAGTTTCTTGTACACTCTAAACAACTGATGGATATGCCCCTGACAACCAGTGCTGTAGTGGAAGAGGGTATACTACAAACTGTACAATATTTGGCTACAGGCTGTACATCTTTGGCTATAGACAGCACATCTTTGGCTAAAAGCTGTATATCTTTGGCCATAGGCTGTACATTTTTGGCCATAGGCTGTACATCTTTGGCCATAGGCTATACATCTTTGGCCATAGGCTGTACATCTTTGGCCATAGGCTGTACATCTTTGGCCATAGGCTGTACATCTTTGGTATTATGCCATATATCTTCGAAAGTATATTGTAGATTGTTCTCCCCCTCTTTGGAGATTGTTCTCTCTTGTTTTTCTCTTTTCTTTTATGTTATTTGTTAAATTGTTTGTTTTGGAATATGATATTTGAAATGTACAATAGCCAAAGTTGGGCCTAGGTCTACAGCCGTCATTTTGTTTGGGAATAAATAGAAATAAATAAATAAATAAATATTAGCTTTATACAAAGCTGTACATCTTTCGTGCTTTTACGACTACAGCACTGACTGCATAATGTCAGGGAAAACTGAACACAAAAAATCCGGTTTTTGGTATGCTATGTGGACATGCGTGACCAAAAGCCCAATTTTTGGTTCCAAGGCCAGGAAAACATTCGACATTGTTTTGGAAGCAGACCAGGTTGATAGTTTATGCGAATTGATTTATCATTTGAACTGCAGCCATATTTCGAGCTGTAACTGACGGTGTACAGTGACCACTACATTTGCCTCGTTGCCACGTTTTAATGGGCGAATTCAGCTGTGATTCCAGGTCATCTTATTGAGTTTTTGGTAATTTGAATTGGAAAACGTCGAGTATTCGAACCGTTAATGGTTTGTGCAGATGTTGGCTAGGAAACGGTCAGGTCTATTCGGCGTCGTGCTCGTGCATGGATTTCTAATGATGTGATGGCGCGAGTGAAGAGTTGGCTTTAAAAACGTTTTCTAACATTATTTTAAAGCCGCCGAGTTGTTTGCATGCGGTAGTTGTGGAATTAATTAGTTGAGAAACTGCTCTGTGCTCTCCTGGCTCCAAAATTGAAAATTTTGGAGAGACGAATGAGTGTTATCTGGATGTTTGCTCGACTGGTTTGCTCCTCGCAGAAAGAACCAATTGCTCAATTGCACGGATGAATGGATATTGAAAACATAGCTCCGAGGGGACCGTCGTCGAAATGCGATTTCAGAATGGGAAGGGGAAAAATTTAGGTTGGAGCTTAACCTCGCAATGCCATCTTGTGATGCCACCGGTCCAAACAAAAAGCAAATTCTGCTTAATTGCAATTTTTTCTCATTAAATTCCAAGTAATGTTTTGGGTTTTGGAATTTGGAAAAGTAACAAAAGTGGATTTGAAGAGATGAAAAAGTACTCCCAAGTGCCATTGATTGATTTTTATCTCTTTTTAGAGAGAAAAAAAATTTAATTTTTGACTTTTTTTGTTGAAATGATGTCATTTCCGGTTTGGAAAGCAGCGATGCGGTAAGATGTGGAAAACAACAGAATGCGAGGATTCGAGGCGGTTTCCATTAGTGAAAACTTTTGTGCTTTGATGTTTGAAAATCCAATCTTAGTGCGGTAAATTTATTTAAAAATTTTCCAAATACAAAAGAAAAAAAAAAACATTTTAAGCATATTTGAAATATAATCAATCCATTAATTCTGAATTTTGCCTGAGATTATATTTTTTTTAAACTTAAATATAGGAGCAGAAAAAATATCGGGTTTCTATTGACATAATTTTAAAGAAGATGTGTGAAATTGGACTTGGCAAAGTGGTTATGCTAAACCCTGGGCAACGCTGGAATGAATCGATTTCGAGTTAGAAAATGATATCATAAACGTATACTGTGGAATAGCGAAATGTTTTCTTACAATTTCCCTTTAAACTGCAACCTGGTTGTGGTAAAAGCTTTTTGACAATTCAACAACACAACCCCTAGTCAATTCGCACTCCCTTATAACAAAAATCGATGACAAAACGCCGAATTAAAAAAGTAATTCCAAAAACAAAAAAAAAACACGAAATATACTTTCCAGAATATTTGCCAAAAAAAAAAAAATTGTCAACGGAATTTACACCCCCATCCGCCCTCACCACGCCCAAATCCCTTCATTCATTTATTTTCAGCGCAATGGTTGAATTCTAATGAGGCGCGTGTGTTTAGAGGTCTGTGACGGAAAGTCTTGATAAATTTGCAGCTTTATGTGGAATTGTGTTTGCACGTGATGAATAGATCCGGTGAATTATGAAGAGGCTGGGATGTGGGATATTAATAGGACGAATCCTCTTCATTCTCTTTTCTCATTTATCCAAACCTTGCCCATCTTTTTCCCATTTTCGTTGGTTCGAGTAAATGCGACTTCTTTTTGTCTTGTAAATCATTT
>JAQIXU010000181.1:0-53763 GCA_034701245.1 Strigamia transsilvanica
TTCGTAGATACGGCCAAAAATCGGGAAATTCCATAACGAATCAGGGGAAATTGCCCCTGATTCGTTATACAGCATTTCGCTATACAGCCAACTTTTCCGGAACCTATCTAGGCCGTAAAGCAAGGGTTGAGTGTATAGTGTTGGTGCAATATTTAGATGTTACCTCATTTCGATCCACCTTTTGAATACTAATTACTCCTACAACCACATCATGTTTAATTCATCTTTGGACATTTCCGGTTTTATTTTCATTTTTTCCCTCGAATTTCGTTACATGTCGATGATTATTCGCTCATTTTTTGAGTTTAAAAAAGCGAAATGGAATGCAATGAAATGTTTGCATGGCTTTTAGTTGTGGACAATTGATCACCAGGTGGGGGTTGTATTTTGGACCACGTGCTAGTCTTAATAATCGTGCAGCTGGTTTTCTCTCTCTGCTCTCTCTTTAAGGTAAAAGAATTAAGGAAGGGGAAAAAAACGACAAGTTATCAGTCAGTCAAGCAAAGGGAGATGATGTCAAACCCGTTTGGCAATGGCCATTGACGGACTGGTGGCAGAACAACACACCTCTTTCTTAACTGCACCTCGTGACAAGACTTTAGTAGTCGCTGACAGATGGTTGGACTGCGACTAGACAGACCATTCGTAAATGGTTTTATTAGAATTGGGTATGAGTCGGTCACAAAGTTGGAGGGGATGTTGGGATTTGTAAGGAATCTTTCTGGGAAATCATTTGGTTGGGAGGTGGGTGATGGTGTATGGATGGAATGGTTTGGTTTGTTTCTTGTTTTTTTGGTGTGATTGGTGGGATTTAGTGTAAGTTTGATGTTTGGGGATTGAAGTAGATGGGGAAAATAGTGGGGTAAATGGGAAGGTTTATTATTTTTATTGGAATAAGTTGGTGAATTAATAATTTTTGTGGAATAAATGGGAAATTTAACATTTTTCAGGTATATAAATGGGAAAATTTATTATTTTTAGTGGAATAAGTGGGAACGTTTATTATTTTTATTGAAATAAATGGGAAAGGTAATTTTTTTTTCAGGTAAAATGAATGGGAAATTTAAATTTTTCAGGTAAATAAATTGGAAGTTTTACACTTTTTGGGTGAACAAATGAGAAAATGTATTATTTTTATTGAAATAAATGGGAAAGTTAATTTTTTTTTCAGGTAAAATGAATGGGAAATTTAAATTTTTTAGGTAAATAAATGGGAAATTTAACTTTTTCAGGTAAATAAATTGGAAATTTTACACTTTTCGGGTAAATAAATGGCAAATTTTACACTTTTCGGGTAAATAAATGGCAAATGTCATTTTTCTACAGAAATAAATTTCAAATTTCATTTTTTTTACAGAAATAAATGAAAAAATTAATTCTTTTTTAGCTGAAATGAATTGGGATTGTAATTTTGTTGTTAAAATAAATCGAGAATTGAATTTTGTTGTTAAAATAAATGGAAAATTGAATTATTTCTAACAGAAATAAATAAAAAAGTTAATCTTTCTCCCGAAATAAATAAAAAATCGAATTTTTTTCCTAAAATAAATTTAAAAAAAATTAATTATTTTCTATTAAAATAAAAAAAAATAAAAATTCCAATCCTCTTTCTCCAAAAAAATAGAAACTCCAACATTTCCATCTTCAATTCCATTGCACCAGCACTACCCACAAGGCCTAATGCAACCTTTAAGTACCCAAACAGAGGGATAACTAAAACGGAGGGTAATTCTTAATCGCCTCTCTGTATTTAAAGCATAGGGGAGACCAGACAAGAGAGCACTTGAGCCCACAATAGGATCCCCCTCACTCGAGCCAATTAGAGCGCTTTACAAATTGCAACAAGCCAACCTGAGCAAAACCCAAACCAAACCTATCCCCACTTTATTGCACCCTGGTGTTGAATTTTTTCCCCTTTCCCTCGAAATCTTTACTGAGGAAGTGGTTTTTACACATTCCAAGCAAAGAAAGGACGAGGGAAACCTAACATCCACCGCGAATAACGTCCGAAGCGTGAAGGAACCGGCGTGTTTGGGTTTTGCTTTTGCTTTTGCAAAAATTCATTTCATACGATGGGAATTTGCTGCGCGCCATGTCGGGATTAGTGCTACGGGGTCACCCGTGTCGCCAGGTGCATTTATGTCCCAGCTGGGAATTGTCACTTTCCCAGGGGTCTCGCTCTTACGTGGGTCAAGTGGTCACCTGTACTTGTGTGCTATGAAGCCTGTGATGTATGAATTAAATTTTTCGAGCGCGAATGGCTTGTGAACGTGTTTTTATTCGATTTTTGTTTGATTTTTGTGTCTACAGGTGGATCACGTGACGTCTTGGGATTTTTTCACTCGCGAGTGGATTGGGGATGATGGGGATAGGGATGGGAGTTTTTTGTATCCGTCGGTCACGGAGACGAATTTGAAGGTCGATGGGGTTTTGAAAAGGGTTTTTGGTCGGGTTAAGGAGACGAAATTTTGGCGGAGATTTGTCGGCTTGCCGCAACCGCCGCAGCCGCCATCTATTCCGCCGGACGAGAGCGAGGCTGCGAGAGAACTTGATCCGGAACCGGGTCCGAGTTTGGTTCAAGTAAGATTTGGTGAAAATTCGGTTGGAAATGGTTTGAGAAATTTGGATTTTTTTGTGAATAAGGCGCCTGTGGTCGTGGATTCGCCGAGGAGAGAAGTTAAAGGTGAGTTGGGGGTCCGTGATGGTGGTTTGTTTGTGGGTTGGCGCCATCTAGTGAGGGATTTTTGAACTGTTTAAAGAATCGAAGATTTCTTCGCACGATTTGATTACTGCGCCTGCGCATTGGAGTTCGTGTTCGCTCGTACCCGCTTTTGTGCTTCCGTCGCATGTACGGATTCAATTGGAAAAGCAATTGTATTATTTTCCATCGACGAAACCACGTGAGTTTAGTGAAAATTTGTGAAAATAAATTTAAAAAAAAAAATTTATTTCAGCAATTGTCAATGATGAAAGTGGGAATGTGTACTCCTGGTGTCGGAATTTGGAAGATGAAGGATTCTATGTCGGTCAGAAAGTTCGACTTTCAGTGCGCAATAAAAATAAAATTAAAAATAGGCTCATTGCGGAACAAGTATTTTATTTTTTTAAGTTTTTTGAGGTTTTGTTTTAATTTTTTGTAATTTTTTTCGTGCAGAGTTTTCGCTTTTTCGGAGCTGATGCCGAACTGGAACAAGCCGTCAACCCTTTTCGCGCTGTCACGTTTAATAGACAGAGAGGGCAAAGTGATGATGAATGGGCTGATCATTTGACAAATAGCATTGTAAAAATTAAAATTTTAAAAAAATTTAAAAAAAAAATTATTTTTATTTTAATTTAATTTAATTTTTTTGTTTTTTAGGGGATGAATTTGTGCAGCGGGATGAACTTATCTGGGAATCGTTATCAATTGGATGTCCACGTGAAAACAATTCGATTTGTGCATCATCATTTGTTCAGTGCTGAACACGTGTTTGCTAGTAAACTGATGCAGTTATGCGAGAGGTTGCAACAACAAGAGAATCGAGATCTTATTTCATTGATCAATTCTAGGGTATTGAATTTTTGCATTGTTGAAATTATTAAATTGAGATTTGATTTATTTTTTTTTTTTAGCTTCAAATTGTTGCATCTGCGATTGAGAATATTTTCGTTGGAGATGAATCGATGGAGAGCGATAAACGGAGGCGATTGGAGACTTACGTGCAGGAAATTCGGCAATTGAGGAAACAAAAAGACGACGAGGAATTGTTAAATCGCTCGTTGTTGAAAAATATTTTGAATTTGTGGAAAAAAATGAAAGATTTGAGGGGTAAACAAGGGTTTAATAATACGGATGTATTGATCCAAATTAACAAGTAAATTTTTATTTATTTTTTAAATTTATTTGATTTTTTTAATTTTTTCTTTTTTTGGGAATAATAGAATTGATACGAATTTTGAAGAAGATCAACATGGTTGGAAACAGGAGATTCAATTGGAATTTGAGGAGGAGAAATTATTGCACAAAGTCGAGAAAGTGCTGAAGGAAAAATCGAAAGAGAAGAGAAAAGAGAAACGGAGACGGAAAGATGCGTCGGTTGATAAATTCGACCGGATTAAAGTGTTGAAAAATGTGAGGCAGAAGGCAATGAACCAAAGAAGACGGCCAGGTTGAATGAGTTGGGGATTTTAAACGGTTCAGTGGCTTTAATGATTGTATGTTTGCAGGTGAACCGAAATTACAGCCTGTTTTGACGCATGGTGGCACAACTAGTGCGTCGGGTTGCTGCTCAATGTAAATAAACGAAAGAAATGATCAAAAAATAAAAGAAAAGTTTTTGAAAACAAAATATTTTTTTTTTTAGGGGCGAACAGAAAAGACGTGCACAAGTCGAAAAGACGAAATTGTATCTGAGGGTTGCATTTAATGAAAAAGAAGTTTGTCGTACTGTTTCTAAGTAAATTTGGATGGAAAAAAAAGACGCGCGAGACTCGCGCGCGGTAGAAGTGAAACTTCTTAGCCCCTAGGAAAAGTTGATTTTATGCATTGTTTTTTTTCCCCATTTATTAACGATTTTTTTAATTTTATTTTTTCCCGAATACCGGGAAATTGAATTTCGTCATTGTGACGTTATGAAAAATCAACGGTTATAGCCCAAAAATTGATCTTCGACCAAAACAATCGACATTTTAGACCAAAATCAATGTTTTTACCACAAGATTTGGTGCATTTAGCCCAGAACTTGATCTTTTGGTAAAAAAAAAGTAACATTTTAGAATGGAAATCGACATTTTATACCAAAAAACATTATGTTTTTATCCCAAAATTCGGTGCTTTTAGCCCAGAATTTTTTTACCCAAAAAATCTACATTTTAGACTGAAAATCAACGACGTACACAAAAATAACAATTTTTAGCTCAAAACTTGATGTTTTATAGCCCAAAAATTGATATTTTTGACCAAAGAAATCGACATTTTAAACTGAAAATCAACATTTTGGCCCAAAATTCAAAGATTTCAAATTGACTTTTACAGGCCAATAATTTTCACTTCAAAAAAATTGTTTTTGAATATTTACCTCAACATTTATCAATTTTCAGGAGTTTTAATGGCGATTTCATCATCAATGTCAACGAAACGTTTAATTTGCATATTTACCAAAAACCAGAGAAAATCACTTTGCAAGTGAGTTGAAATTTTAAAATCAATCAAATTCATTTATTAATTTCATTTTATTTCCATTAGGTTTACGAGACTTGGAATTTCAGTTTGAAAAACAAATTGACGGCCGAGATTTATTTACCGATTCCAAACTCAAACACAACGTCGGAAACGGCTAAATTCGAAGAGCACGATTTCTCTTGCCAGACTGAACGAACGTACGCGCACCACGACGCAGTCGGAAGCGGCGCGAACGTGGACTCGAATTCGCAATTCGAATGTCTCTTCACGCACGGAATAATCACGTGCTCGTCCTGGTGGGGCGTGGATGGCGACGGAAAGGTTCTGTGCCCTCCAGTGCCCAGCGACGATAACGTGTACATTTTATTTGTTTATTTAGTTATTTTTGGTTTTAATTCGTCTTTTTGTTGTTGTTTAACTAGGAAAAGGATTCGAGATGGTTTCGGCGTGGTTGGTGTCGTCGATAGGGATCAATTGGGCACGTGGATCAACGAATCACATCTCGATCCGAACGATCCAGCCAATAGTGCATTTTTGCATTTAATCCGAGTTTGGTATTTAATTGGAAATTTTTTGATTTTGGTTTTGATTTTTGATTTCTGTGTTAGGATTCGTCCGACGTGGATGTCACGGAACGAGCGAAGCATTTCCGGTTGAATCATTTGCAAGAAGAGTTTAATTTGGCGTCGGACGATGCGATCGAAGCGGATCCACGGTTCCGGTTGCTTCGGTTACGGGAACAACAGGTCCCCGAGTTTGAAGGACTCGTTATGATCCCGATCAATGCGCGGGAAATTCCCTCGAATATATTCGACGTAAATTGAAGAGAAGAAAGAAAAATGAAGTGGAATGGAAATTAAATGTTGTATTTTTTTTCAAGGCGTACGATCGTCGTCAAGCGGAGGAAAATGTCGAATTCGAAACTGATGACGTGGACGCGCATCGACAACGAGTGCAAAAATTGTTGGCGAAAATTTTCAACCGAATTCGCACGCAACACAAAACCGTTTTGTATAAAACCGTGTTGGAAAACATCGTGGCGGAAGAACAAGTTCCGGATATCAGGTATGTATAAAGCAGGGGTTCCCAACCTGTGGTACGCTATAAGTGGATTTTGAATGGGATTTTTGATATTTTGTGGAAGAATTTGATTTTTTTGAGGAGATTTTGACTAATTTTTGGATTTTTGGTGTTTGATTTTGTGATTTTTGGAGGAAATTTTGATATTTCACTAAAGTTTTTAATTTTTCAGGGGAAATTTTTTTAGTTTTTGAATGGAATTTTGGTTTTATTTGTGAAGGTTTTGATATTTTTGTGGAAAATGTTTAATTTTTATGGATTTTTGATGTTGGATTTTGTGATTTTGTGATTTTTGACTGGAATTTGTGCAGATTTTTAATTTTTTTTGGATTATTGGTGTTTGACTTACTAGTACGTCACCATATTGTACTCTAATAACAGCTACACCATCTTAAAAACATTGGAAACCTCTGATATAAAGTCTAATTAATTTCTATTTAGTTCGTTCATTCATTTATTTATTTATTCAGGACATTGAGTCTCGCGATGCTTCGCATTGCGGAGCCTTTCCGGCCGCTCCGTCCACTCCGAAAAGAAGGAAAACAAATTCCGACGCAATTGGTCTCCGCACCCCCCATTAATCTGTTGGTGACAGTCGTTCGCGGGTTCAACATCCCAGTGAGACGGGACACTTTGCGAGCCGCATCCACGCGGCGCATGATGAGTGCCGTTTCGTCGTTTCGATCGCACCCTGAATCGCTCCTCGCTTTGGATCCACCGGTCAAACCCTTCGTGGAGGTTTCTTTTCAACGACACAGAGTGAGAACGGCCGTTGCCGATGGCTCGAATCCTACCTGGAACCAACGTTTAACTCTTCCAATACAGTAATTTTGTTTGTTTGTTTGTTTGTTTGTTAGTTTGTTTATTTGTTTGCATTTTATTTCAGAATTCCGACGAATTTCGAAAATATCCACAACATTAAAGATGTTCTTTATTTAAATGTATTCGACGAAGTGCGGACAGATGTTTTGGAGGACGAAAGGGACCGGGATGTGAGGGTCCACGAACGCATTGAAAGGCGTTGGTTGGGGGTTTTGAGGATCCCTTTCACGACTTTGTATTTCAATTCGAGGGTGAAATAATTTTTCTTTGTTTTTTGATGTATTTTGACCGATTTTCGATCGATAATTGATTTTTGATGTGTTTTAATCGATTTTTGATCTATTTTAATAGATTTTTCATCGATTTTTATCAGTTTTTCATCGATTTTAATCGGTTTTTCATCAATTTTAATCGGTTTTTTATCGATTTTAATCGATTTTTCGTCGATTTTAATCGATTTTTCATTTATTTTAATCGATTTTTCATTTATTTTAATCGATTTTTGATGTTATGATTGATTTTTAATGAGTTTTAATTGATTTTTTTGATGTGTTTTGATTGATTTTAGATCGAGGGAACTTTTAAAGTGGAAACGCCGCCCGTTTATTTGGGGTACGTGTGGAACCCGGACGTTTGCACGGAGGAAGGAGCGCGGACTCCGAATGCGACTTATTTGTCACTTTTTATCACGTTGGATCCTGGATTACCATCGAGCGAGAAATTCGAAATGAAATTGGACGGCGAAGAGCCGCTGTTGACCGCCTACGCCGACAAATGGGTGTCGGGTCTTTCAAATTCATGCGTGAGACGCGTTTTGAAGACATTTGTGATCAACCACGACGGATGTACAGTGTTCATACCGCGTTTTATTCACCCGCTCAATCCCCCCAGCGAAATCTTGGACCTCAAACTTCCGGTTTACAAAACAATGGTTTGAGTTGATCAAATTTTACAATTTTAATTCGAAAATTTCAATATTTTAAACATTTTCCAGGAACTTTTGGCACGTTTTGTATCGCTCATACCGCGGAATAGCGTTTCGACTTCAATGTGCGACATTTGGACCACTTGCGATGTATTTTTGCGACATAATTTCGTGTGTTTATTAAATAAATCGATTTATTTTAATTTTTTTTTAATAGAAAATGTTTAGTTTGATGTGTGGATGCGACGAAGAACACGCCATACTGCTGTGCAACTACTTTCTGTATTTGAACCAGCCCGCCTGGCTGGCATTTGTCGCAGCGATTCCCGAAGGACCGACCGCTTACGTTTTGACGGAGCGACAAGGCGCTTATTATTTGTGGCGGAGCACGACGGGTGAATGTTTCAGCTGCCGCGATCATTTCTCGCCGGTGATGCGCGTGGATTGCTTAGTCAACCAGCATAACGTAACGTCGATTGAGTGTTTGATTAGCGTTGTTTTTATTGGATGTTGTACATTTTAGATGTGGGCTTGCACGAATTCGTACATGAAGCCGTCGCAACTCACTTTTAAACTGCAGAAAAGCAGCTTGTGGAAGCCGTTTTTTACTAAATCGTTTTTAAATCCGGGATTGAGGACAGTTCAAGTAAATAAAAAGAATGATATGTCTAGGGTTTTTTTTTTGTTTTTTTTTGGCATTTTCGATTTTCCGGGAAATCGGTACTCTCGGTACTAAAGGTTTTGCACCAAAAACTGACGTTTATGATCAAAATTGACATTTTTAGATAAAAAAATTGACGTTTTAGATTTAAAATGTACCTATCTAGACTAAAGATCAATGTTTTTAAATGAAAAACTGACATTTTGGACCGAAAATTGACGTTTTTAGCCCAAAAATTAACATTTTAGACTAAAAATTGACGTTTTTAGCTTAAAAATTAATATTTACACCAAAAATTAATATCTACACCAAAATTTGATGGTTTTAGCCCAAAATTTAACATTCTAGACCAAAAATTAACATTTTTAGCCCAAAAATTAACATTTTTAGCCCAAAAATTAACATTTTAGACCAAAAATTAACATTTCAGACTAAAAATCGACGAATGGAACATCGTAATAACGATTATTGGCTTATAAAAATCGATTTTTGGACTAAAAACGTCGACTTTTGGTCTAAAAGATCTTTCTTTTATTTTTGAGCTACAACGGTCAATTTTTCGTAACGTCGCATGTCGAACTTGTGTCACAGCTGGTATCGTTGGTACCAGTTTAGATTTTGAATTTCCCGGTTCTCGGGGAACGAAACCCCGAATACGTCAATATGTTAATGGTTTTAAATGGTGGGAAATGTTTATTGCAGCCTGAGCAGTTGGTTTACAAACGAACCAAAATGAGCAATTTGGAAAAACTGGAAAATAACATCGAGAGAACACTGCGAGATAAAGTGATGGATTGGAGGAGCAGGCACCGGACACCTTGGAACAGACATTGCAACAGGATTTTGAAAAATCTTTTAACAAAGTGAAAAATTGCAAAAATTGAAGACAAAGAAAAAAAAAATTGATTTTTTTTTTTTTTTTTTTTTTTTGTTAGATTGGAACAAATTCGCAACCAACAGTTGGAACAAACCGATTTCATCCAGGAAGAACTAGCAGACATTTTAACAGCTTACAAAGTAATCGTTTATCATTCATTTATTTATTTATTTATTTATTTTATAAACTGGACGGACGTCATGAAAAGTGAAACGCTCCTACATGCATGCACCGGGCGACGCTTCTTTCTCTGAATCCAACCGGCAGTTGACAAAATGCCAATGATTATGGCCAGATCAGGCACTACCATCGACATTTTTAGACCAAAAACTGTCGTTTCTGTTCCAACGACAATTATTAGCCAGTAAAAGTCGATTTTGGGGCTGAAAACTTTGAGTTTTGGGCCAAAAACGTTGATTTTTGTATACAACGGCGATTTTTAGTTTAAAATGTCGATTTCTTTGGTCAAAAATATCAATTTTTGGACTAAAAACCGAATTTTGGGCTAAAAACTTTTATTTTTGTGTACCACGTCGATTTTTAGTCTAGAATGTACATTTTTTTTTGGTCAAAAAGATTAAATTCTGGGCTAAAAGCACCGAATTGTGGAATAAAAACGTTGATTTTTGGTCTAAAATGTCGATTGTTTTGGTCAAAAATCAATTTTTGGGCTAAAACCGTTGATTTTTTAATGACGAAATTGAATTTCTCAGTATTAGGGGGAAATAGTTAACAAATGGAAAAAAAAAATGCATAAAAATCAACTTTTCCTAGGATCTAGGAAGTTTCATTTCTACAGCACGAGAGTCTCACGCATCTTTTAATTAATTCCTAGGTAAACGGATTCCCGATTGATTTCCCCTACGTGGACATGGATCTGATCTGCGAATCGGTTTACGCCACCGGAGTCCACAGTTTCGAGCACCCCGATGCGGAATTCTCCCTCGGCGTCTACATCCATCCATACCCGAACAA
Organism: Strigamia transsilvanica; assembly: GCA_034701245.1. Lineage (NCBI taxonomy): Eukaryota > Metazoa > Arthropoda > Chilopoda > Geophilomorpha > Linotaeniidae > Strigamia > Strigamia transsilvanica. Next base: position 10,502 of record JAQIXU010000181.1, read on the forward strand.
CATAATCGCCGTTTGGGTCTACATAGCGGCACTCATTAAAAGATGAAATAAATCAAAAACAAAATCAAAACCGATACATTTTCTTTCTTTTTTTTCAGCAGATAACTTTATTAAATTAACTTATTCACCCCTTGAAAAAATAATTTTATAAATATATATATTCTATATATATATATATATATTTATGGATGAAAACAAGGAAATTAAACCTAACCTACATAAAGTATGAAAAATGAATTTTAGTCGATATGAGGATTTGTTTTGTATTTTTTGTAGTTTCTTTTTCTTCCAAAAATAAATAAATAAATAAATAAAGAAAAAAGAAATTAATAAATTGATGGAATGAAATTTATACATTTTACATTTTTTTTTCTTTTAATTATACTCTTTTTCGATGTTCCGTAAGATATCGATCAAATTTCGCAGCCCGAAAATATATCCCGCATCCGGCCCCGCATTGCTCGCCTGGGCCGAAATGCCCGTATGAGTCGAATGCGCGAAATCGATCATGCGAATATCGACCACTTTGGCCGGCGCGGACTTGTTCCTCGACTCCTGTCGACTCGGCATCCCTTGGAACGACACCGATGTCGTAGGTCCTTGTTTTTTGGCGCCCTGTTTGCTCGTGGTCGGCTCGTTGCCGATGCTGTGGATCGACCGGCTCCCGCTGAACCCGATGCCGCCATTTTCCAAACTAGAAGCCGCGCAGCTCCCTTGCGCCGCGTTCAACGAGCCGTTCGACATGACGTAAGCGCCGTCGGCTTGCGATTCGCTGCTTTTCGCGTCGTCGACGTCCCCCGGCTCGCATCCGTCGTACAACATGAGCAGCGAACTCGTGTAGAAACGAAACGTGTCTTGTTTTTCCAACACCGACACTAATTGTTGTAATTGTTCGACGATGGACGAAATTAATTCGCCGCGAACTCGCATTCCGTTGTGCAGGAATTGGATTAGAGCTTGGCGGAAGCCTTCGACCGATAACGTGCGCCCGTAGTATTTGTTTCTGCACAGGAAACGACGCACGTTCTTTTGATAAACCTGAAATTGGAATCGAAAAATGATTTTTTTTGCTCGTTTTGAACGATTTTTGAAGTGAAACTTCTACTGGTGCGGTAGGGCAAATTGGCCTGAACATCAGTTTAAAATGTCGATTTCTTTGGTCAAAAATATCAATTTTTGGCTAAAAACATCGAATTTTGGGCTAAAAACTTTTATTTTTGTGTACGTCGTCGATTTTCAGTCTAAAATGTAGATTTTCTGGGTCAAAAAGATTAAATTCTGGGCTAAAAGCACCGAATTTTGGGATAAAAACGTTGATTTCTGGTATAAAACGTCAATTTTCATTCTAAAGTGTTGATTTTTTTGGTCAAAAAGTTTAAATTCTGGGCTAAAGGCACCGAATCTTGGGATAAAAACGTTGATTTTTGGTCTAAAATGTCAGTTGTTTTGGTCAAAGATCAATTTTTGGACTAAAACCGTTGATTTTTTATAACGTCGCAATGACGAAATTGAATTTGCCGGTATTCAGAGAAGGGGCATAAAATCAACTTTTCCTAGGAACTAGGAAGTTTCACTTCTACCGCGCAAGTCTCATGCAACTTTTCTTCGATTATGGACCTGCATTCCGCATATCCGGACGCCTAATTTACTCGAAGTTGACATGGTGACTTTGGCGTCTTGGCGTTTCTTTTTGGCGGGGGTCGCATCGTCGCCGTATTGCCGGATCCCCATCTTCAAATCCAACACGCATGGATATTTGTAATTCCACGTTAGATTTTCCAATAATATAAATTCTATAAATTTAAATTTAAATAAATTAATATTTTGTGCAGATGTTTTAGATGTTTTCTTATTTTGTTTACGTTGAACGAAACTTCCGGTTTCGCCGAGAAATACTTTACTCAAATGATCGCGATGGCACTTTAGTACCCAGGGATTCGTGGATGAACCTTTGCGTTCCGCTTTATCTACAACTTCTTCGAACATTTCGTCTAAATGCGATTCAATTTCAATACTGCTAGTTCGACGTAACCTAATTCTGTAACAAAAAAAAAATGTAAAATTAAAATTAAAAGAAAAATTTTAAAAATTGTCCATTAAATTATACCTCGAGTGCATTTGTTTCTTCGGTGATAAATCGCGCTCATCTTGCGTTTCGTGGTTTGGTCCTGAACTAAACGTTTGCGGAGGATACGCCGTGAGCGTGATGTATCCTTCCTTATCCTCTATAAAACTCACTTCAATCACACCTAACGATGAAAACCGACATTAAAAAAACCATTCAAAACCAAATAAAACATTTAAAAAACCATCAAAAACTGAATAAAACATTAAAACCGACATTAAAAAAGTCAAAAACCAAACAAAACATTAAAACTGACACTAAATACCATCAAAAACCAACTAAAACATTAAAAGAACCATCAAAAATTGAATAAAACATTAAAACCGACAGTAAAAAAACAGTCAAAAACGGAATAAAACATTAAAACCGACACTAATCACCATCAAAAACCAAATAAAATATTAAAAAAAAACATCAAAAACGGAATAAAACATTAAAAAACCATCAAAAACGGAATAAAACATTAAAAAAACCATCAAAAACTGAATAAAACATTTTTTAAAAACCATCAAAAACTGAAAAATAAAAATAAAAAAAAACCTCAAAACCCAAATAAAACATTAAAAACCATCAAAAATTGAATAAAACATTAAAACCGACATTACAAAACAGTCAAAAACCAAATAAAACATTTTTAAAAAAATCACCAAAACCCGAATACAACATCAAAACCGACACCAACAAACCACCAAAATCCTAAACAAAACACAAAACCCCGACACCAAACACCCCCAAAAACCCAACAAAACGCACAAAACCACATCTCAACCTTTAAATTTTGGTGTAAATTTAGCCAAATCAGGCGGCAGTGTCGTATAGAATTGAAGCTCCCTCGCAATCAACGGTTTGCAAACGGTTGAATCATCAAAACTGAGCATCGAACTGTGTCCTCCAACTTGATGTATAAATGGCTCGAGCTGCAAAACAAAAACCAAACAAAAAAAAACAAAAATCAACAAAACAAACCAAAAAAACTCAATTTCTCACAAAAAAAAAACAAAAAAGGCAATTTGATCACCTACATTCATATTCAAAATCACGTTTGCACTAAATTTAACTAAATTTAATCAACAAACTCAAGCTGTTATACCAGTACAGGTTTTCGGCAAGGTGGAGGGCCTTTCTCCATGAGCTTACAGATGTCATGTGTGAAGCCACTTCCGCGTCAAGAAATGATATTCTAGTAAATCACTCGGCCTCTCACCATCCAATCTACTCGCGACGAACACTAGAAAAGCCGGGAAAAGCGATTAGAAAATCGATCTAAACGAGTTTACATGCACTCAAACCGTTTTTATTTCGCGTTTTATTTCGCCTAGGCTTACAAACATGCACAATTTCACGTGCACGTGGGCTAATGGCGTGCTAGAAGAGTCGCCACACGAGCCGGTGAATGCTAATCGAGTCGATGTCACGCAAAAAGCGAACTGGAGTCGAGGGAAAGCGCGATGGAAACGTTTTGAGGAAATCAGCTGATTTTTACCGTTGGGTTTGAGCGAGTGTTGTATCGAATATTGATCGAGATTTTTTTTTTGTTTTTGATTTTTTAAAGTCGATTTTTTTTTTCGCGCTGGTTTTGGCGGTTGGTTTCTGTGAAAAATTGATTTCGCGTGGGTTTTTTAAGACTAAATTTCATTCATAAAGCGTCGTCTTCGCCCCACATCGCGGATAAATTGGTGTATTTTATAGGCGCTGCGGCGGGCAGCCAATGGGATAGCGTGGTTTTGACACGTGACGACAACATTGATGACGTGCTGGCAATGTTAATCTCGACCTTATCTGTTTTAGAGTTGATTAATGTAAATTTTTAAGGGAATTAGAGGTGGAGTTAACGAGGGGGTGTAAATATAAGGTAAGTTCGGTGTTTTTATTTATATAAATGCGGTTTGTTTTTAAAGAAATCGAAATTTTAAGCGAAGGGAAAAAAAATTGATTTGTGGAATCTGGGCACACGAGTACTTTAACCTCTGCAAAGATGGCGTTGTCGAATATCTGTTTAGGAACATGTTCGCTCTTCTTCAACGTTTTAGACCGATTCGCTTTATAGTGCACCGTTTTTATTGATTCATTCGCTTCAGAACGAAGAGGAAATGGTGAAAGAAAAGCCCAATTCGACTCGTACGTACGATGGAGATGGGTACAGAAAACGGGCTGCTTGTCTGTGTGTACGAAGCGAAGATGAAAATGAGGTAAAAGTAATAAATAAATAAAATAAATAAATAAATTCGTTTCAAGTACTTTTCACGCTCAAAATCACCTTTAATTCGTTGCAAAAAATTGCTGTCGTACTTTTAGGTGCTGGAAGTTGGAAAAAAAATGAGAAAATTGCGAAAAAATAATTTATTTTTATTTATTTAAATATTTTTTCGTTTGGCCTTTTTCCAAATTTATGCGTGAAATGCGTTTAAAAGTCGATGATGCGATTACAAGTTAGTGGTCGATCAAATTGCAAGAAAGAAAAAAAAAAAAGGAAAAATTGTTTTTGAGCTTTTTCATTGTGTTTTCATTTTGTAAATTGCAAAACTCGATTAGATGAATCGGATCTAATCGGGTGGTTGGTAAAAATGTGGAGAAATGTTGAAAAGATGATTCACCGACCGGTTATTAAGTTTGTAATTGATGATAAATGACGTCTTTTAATCGAAGGGGTCGTTCGCAGAACTTTCGCTTTTTCTATATATAGATTTTTGTCTAGTCGGGTCATTTTGATTAGATTGAATGACGTAGTAAGTGAAGTGTTGGCGAGAGGGAAAAAGCACGGGGAGTGACGTCACAAATCTTCATAAATCCATCGATTCGCTTAATGGTTGCTTAGTTTTGGAAAAGATGAGAAAATGGGTGAAAATATGATGTTTTTGTTGTTTAAAAGGAGTAAAATTAGTTCGGTTTTTGTTTTTGTTTTTTTGCCACGAAAGTGAAAACATGTTTACGTCGAAACGAGACTAATTCGGGTTGGTTTGGTTGGTTTTGCAGGTGCTGCTGGTGACGAGTAGTCGGACACCCGACCGCTGGGTCGTTCCTGGTGGCGGATTGGAACCGGAAGAGGAACCGAGCACGGCCGCCATACGAGAAGTGTGGGAAGAGGCCGGCGTGAGGGGAAAGTTAGGCCGATGTTTAGGAATATTCGAGGTGATTTGCGTGACAAATGGAGAGAAAATGAATGAAATTGGGGGATTTAAGAAATAAAAATAAAGTTTGAATTGGGAGTCGTGCGGGTGGTAGCGCGGCTAATGAGTGAATGGTTTCTCAATTGGGTTTTTTTTTGTTTTTTTTTAAATGTCGTTGACATTTGGAACGAGTTTCGAGTCAAGGTTAAGTTGATTGTCAATATGTGTTGAGTAAAGCTATTTGGTGGAACGTTGAAATGTTGAAAAGAGGTGTTATTGAATTTTCCCTGTTATTTTTTTATATTATCTATTTTCAGAATCAGGAACGTAAACATCGTACGGCTGTGTTTGTTTTGGTTGTGACTGAAGAGATGGATGAATGGGAGGATTCGAGGAATATTGGTATAATTAGAATTATTTTTGTAAATTAATATTTATGATTTTTTTATTAAGTTTTTTTTTAGAAGTTTTTTGTTGATTTTTTTTATTTTTGTTTTTTACTTTTTTGTGGTTTTTTAAAAAATATTATATAAATTTTTTATGAAATTTTTGTGAATTTTATGAAATTTTTATGAATTTTATGAAATTTTTATGGATTTTATGAAATTTTTATGGATTTTATGAAATTTTTATGAATTTTATGAAAGTTTTATGAAATTTTTATGGATTTTATGAAATTTTTATGGATTTTATGAAAATTTTATGAATTTTATGAACTTTTTAGAGATTTTTTTATTCGTTTATATTCAGTTTTTAATGTAATTTAGGCTTTTTGTTGATTCTTATTGATTTTCTTCTTAGTTTTTATTAATTTTTAGAGATTTTTAGATATTTTTATTAGTTTTTATTAGTTTTTATTAATTTTTAGAGGTTTTTATTAATTTTTAGAGATTTTTATTATTTTGTAATTAATTTTTTAAAATTTTTATTTCAGGTCGCAAACGGAAATGGTTTAAATTAGAAGACGCTTTAAATCACCTGGAAGTATACAAACCTGTCCAGTGGAGCTACGTTAAATTATTGGATAAAGTAGATAAAGTGAGGGTAAAAGTTTGAAACCCAAAATTAAACATTTCATAAAATAAAAAAAAAATTCTAAATTGATTCATAGTACGTAATGGATTTTCGCAGGGCTCGTGTTCGTCCATGGAAGACCCCAGTTGCAGTTCGTCGTTAAGTGCCACATCGACGTCGACCGAAGAGACCGAGGAAGTCGTTTCGCAACCGAACGGCAAGGCGAGCGGCGCCACCGCCTGACGAAACCACCGACAACAAACTGAGTGAAATGTATAAAAAGAAATTAAAAAATAAATGTACAACTGAAAATGCAGAAAATTGGGCGGCGGCGACGCGCACGACGGGTCAACTACAACTCGCCACCTCTCGTATTGTCGTGTTTCTTCGTTGGAACGAACTCTTTTCTTCTCCGTGCTCGTGCTCGCCCAAAAACTCATCACATTTCATGTTGGCCGAACCGGAAGTATTGGGGAAACATTTGTTTTTTTCCTTTTAAATGATTTTCTTTTGTAATTTATTCATTTCCCCGTCGTGGTTTTCATTGATTTCAATGAAATTTGTCAAGAAAACAAAAAATTTATTCTTATTTTGTTATTATAAAGAAACGAAGATAAAAGAATTTTTTCTTTTCATCTCATTCGAAAAATTGAATTGCCTTTGATATGCCAAAGGGAGTGCGTGTGTGTTCGTTTTGGATCGAATTCGAGGCCCGTGTTGTGAATGTGTTTAGAACGATTGAATTTATTAAAAACTGTTTAACCAATTTTATAGTTGTACAAATTAAAATAGGATATTTTTTAATTTTTGTCCCTGGAGAAAGAAAGAAAGAGAAAAAAAGGAAAAAAAATAATTATAATAATAAAAACGAATCATTCCAAGTGTGTATTTTTTTGTTAGCCATCTTTAGTTTATTGTTTGTTATTGAGCGGCCATGTTTTTTTTGTCGAAAATCACACGTTGTGCTGTGTATTTCAGCTGTTGAGATGAAATATTTAATTCGTTTACATTTAATATAATTTTTTCTATGCCAATCCAGAGAGTTTGTAGATTTTAAGGTAAAAAAGAAAAAGAAAAATGTGAATGAGTTTTATTTACGGTTTATTTTATACGAAAAAAAAGCAAAAAAAAAAAGATATCTTAATTTTTAGTATAAATATGAAATAAAAGAAAAGAATTTCAGTGAATGTGATAAATATTTTACGGTGTCGAATATTTTTTAGATAATTATTTTTTATTTTAATTGGAATTGCTGCTGTTGCGCGGAGGTCTTAGATGATTGCGTTTCATGCACTGGACCAGCCACTGGATGCCTTCGTCGACTCCGTCTCTGTGTTTGGAAAAATATATCGATCAATTTAGTTTGGATTTAAGTCGGGGATAAGTCGCACCCTTTGAGCGCCGATACTGGTAATACGAGACAGTCGCGTCTGCCTATCCGATGCGCACTTTCGTTGAAAACGGATTTAATGTCGCCGATTTTCAAACAGCCGTCAATGTCTTGTTTGTTCGCCAAGACCAATAGTGGAACCGCGTACAGAGTGTCGTTTACTATCATCTTATCTGTGGGAAATTAAATAATATCAATTGGAAGGATTTCGTGCACGGGTGGGGAACCTTTTTTCTGACAAGGGTCGTTTGGATATTTATAAATTATGACGTTATATTGGTCTAAAATTTAAATCAATCTAACGTAATGACGATTATTGGACTAAAAATTTCGATTTTTGGCCTAAAAACGTCGATTTGGACAAAAAATCGATAATTTTAGACTAAAAACGTCTATTATTGGTCTATAAAAAGTTTATTTTTGGGCTAAAAACGTCGATTTGGACAAAAAAATTGACGATTTCTAAGCTAAAACGGTCGATTTGGACAAAAAATGGACAATTTTAGGCTAGAAACGTCTATTATTGACCTATAAAAAGTTTATTTTTGGGCTAAAAACGTCAATTTGACCAAAAAATTAAAGATTTATAGGCTAAAAACGTCGATTTGGACAAAAAAATCAACAATTTTAGGCTAAAAACGTCGATTTGGACAAAAAATCAACAATTTTAGGCTGAAAACGTCGATTTGGACAAAATATTTGACGATTACTATGCTAAAAACGTCGATTTGCACAAGAAATTGACAATTTTAGGCTAAAAACGTCGATTATTGGCCTATAAAAAGTTGGTTTTTGGGCGAAAAACGTCGATTTGGACAAAAAATTGACAATTTTAGGCTAAAAACGTCGATTTGGACAAAATTTGAAAATTTCTAAGCTAAAAACGTCAATTTGGACAAAAAATTTGACGATTTCTAAGCTAAAAACGTCGATTTGGACAAAAAATTGACAATTTTAGGCTAGAAACGTCGATTTGGACAAAAAAATAACAGTTTTTGAACCAAAATCTACGGATTTCTAGATTTATTGAACTCCGAGTCCCACCTGCAGTTGCCTTGACAGGGCCAGACCAAATGATTTCTCGGGCCTGAGGTTCCCCACCTCTCATTTAATTCAATATTGCTGTTTTTTTCATTTTACCAAACGCTTCTTTTGATTGCTGGAGCCTTTCCTGGTCCGACGAATCGATAACGTAAATGACGGCATGAGATTCGGCATAATACTAGGAAATTATGTGAATATTCGGCAGTTTATTTGTTTCAATCTTTATCTCACTTTGTCCCAAAGTGATTGAAGTTCTTCCTGGCCTCCCAGATCCCAGAAATTCAGTCGTAGTCCACTGATATCAACTTTGCCAACTGAAAAATACATTTTTATCGGATTAAATATTTGTTTTTAGTTGTTTTCTAGTGTGTTACTGTTTAATCCTACGGTTGTGGTGATTTTATTGAGGTTTCCTCCTTTGTAGTCCCTGTTGAATTTCGTCTTGGTTTGCTCGAGGTAAGTCTAGTTTTCAATATTTCATATTAGAATTTCAGTAAAAAAAAAAAAAACGATCGTGGCACTGCTTAACTGTTTTCCCAGCGTTGTCTAGACCTAGAATCAATATAAAATATTCGTCTTTTTGGAATAGGTATTTCCATAAACCGTAAAACAGAGTAAACATGACTCGGTTACATGTATGAAGAGCTAAAGCGACGAGTTTAGTACGAGGTAAATGAAAGCTACCGCGCGCATGATGCCCGATGCTAATAACATTATTTTTATTAAATATGAAGAATTTAATAAATTTAATAAAAATCAAAACTAAACCATTCATTTCATTATTTTTTAAAAAAAATCCAAATAAAGAGTTGCAACCAGACAATTACTACATTTCAACATTAGGCATCGGGCGCTCCTTAGCCACCATGTGTGCAGCCATTGTTATTATTTTAGTTTTTAGTTTCTAGTTTCTAGTTTCCACACAAATAAAAGAATCTCGACATCTTTTCCACAACTTTTATTATAAAAAAAAAATACACGACTTTCAATTTAATGTAAACGATAATTTCAATTTTAATTTCAATTTCAATTTCGACGTCTTTTATTGGGTGGTGTGTCCCGTTGACTTCCACTTTTAGTTTCAGAAACTCTCGACAGGCGCTTTCGTTTCGGCGAATCGACTTCTTTGAATTCCCGACTCTTTTCTTTCGTCGCACTTTTCGCGGCGCTTTGTTTACTGCTTTTCGCGCTCTCTTTTTCCTCATTATTTGAATCTACACTGTTCCTCTGTTCGTCCCTTTGGTGCGTTCTTTGCGTACTTCCTGCGGGATTTTTATGTTTTTTCTCACTCGACGTCGACGACGTCGAGCTCTTTTCTTTCGTTTCCTTCTCCTCCCTTTTCTCTTTCTCCTTTTCGTCTTTTCCCTCCCGATCCTCCTTGTGTTCCTTCTGTTTCAGCTCCCTGTTGTGTTTCTGTTCCTCTTTTTTCAAAAGCAATCCGAATTCCCGCTCCGGAAGAACAAATTCCAACTCATCGTTGGGAAAAGGAACGATTTCCGACTCGTGCTGAATGAAAACAAAAAAAAATAAAAATTTTAGTTATAACATTTGAATTTGCAATTTATTTTTGTGTACCGACCAATGCTGACATGTCGTACATCGTTTCCAAATGGTCCCATATTTGTTGCGAGCCGATATCTTTCCTTAAAGCGTGTCGAAACTTATTCAATATGCAGGCCATTTGGAAATGCCGATTCACACCTAAAAACGAATAAATTAATTGTTTTGGTTTTATTTCTTCTTTAAACGTTTTGATTATATTGAAATAAATTTATTACCGACTGGTTTGTGTCCTCGCATCGCGAAAAATAACTGTACTTCAATTTCTACGTTCCAATCTACCAAATCTTCCGCCGCTGTTTTGTCTTTAATCGCCATTTTTCTTTTCAAATTGCGTACAAAGACGACTGACCCTAGCGTCGTGGTTTCACTTTTCGTTCCAAATTTTATCCCAACATTTAATTTAATTTAATTTAATTCGTAAAATAAAATAAATTAAAAATAAAAATTGTACATTTATTTTAACAATTTAATTACAATAAAATTCAAAGAATTGAAATTCACTCACCAGTCGCGTATTCGGCGCTATTAAGAATGTTAAGAAATCCTATTGGTTTTTAGCCGGAAATTTTCAGCGAGCTGAGTGGCAAGTTCAATTTTTTCTCTCTCCACTGAAAATGAGTTCGACGAGACGACGGGCGCCGGTTAATCGTTACCAAACAGAAAGAAGGAATTCTTGGGATTTGACTGATGACGAGTTCGCGGCCGAACCTGTTGTTCTTCCATCGAAAGTCGGACAACCGAGCGCTGACGACGGATGGGATGAGTCGGCGGACATTCAAACTCCGCACGACACCCGAACCTACTCGAATTCGCAATCCACTTACAACAACGATAATTCCGAACCTTCAAATAATTCCTACGGGAAAAGAAACACACCACGTGGTGAAAGAAACAGGAATTGGCGCGATGGAAACCGAGGCGAGATGGAAAAAAATGCAAAAACCATGACGGTACAGAGCAGAGATGTGGGAAAAATTATTGGTAAATTTGCTCAGAAAATGACGAAAAATGAGTAAAATGGTGAAAAAAATTTAATTTTATTGATTAATTTGTTTGGTTTTAGGCAGAGGAGGTTGTAATATCAAGGAAATGGAGCAGAAAAGCGGAGCGAGGATTAAGGTTTGAATTTTTGTGTTTTTTTTGTGTTTTTTGATTGAATTTTTGTGATTTTTTTGTATTTTTTGATTGAATTTTAATCGGGAATTTTTGTTTTTTTTAGATTGGTGAAGAGAATTACAACGAAGTTACGGTCAGTTTGATCGGGGATGAAGCGGCGGCGGATAAAGCAAAGGAATTGATCGAGGAGTTGTTGTATCCGCAAAGAAATTCTTTTAAGGAAGAAAGTAGTAATTTTGTTTTGGTTTTTTGTGCGTTTTATTTTGGATTGAATTTCGTTTTGTTTGTTTATAGCGAGTTATAGTAGCGGTCCGATCGATTGGAAATCCGCTCTGGCGCAGTGTGATAAATTTCAGGCGGAAAAATGGGCCAGTATGTGTCGCAAAAATTATTTTTTCTATTGTTTTTGGTTCATTTTCGTGCCTTTTTGTTGTTTTTAGAATGTCCACCTTTGAAGAAGGATTTTTACTTCGAGGATCCCGAAGTTGCGTGCATGCATTTCGAGGAAGTGCAACAATTCCGGTGAATTTTTCAATCATTTACTAAATATTTATTTTATTTATTTATTTTATTTATTTATTAATACAGAAAGATCAGCAACAACATAGTTGTCAGTAAATTCGATGAAACCGATACTCGAAACATTCCAAATCCAGTTCGGTCATTCGAACAAGCGTTCTCGCATTACCGTACGAAAAATCTTGAATTTTCATCGAAATTTTAAAATTTTTTCAACAATTTTTTTAAATTTAAACCTTAGCCGACATATTGGAGACCCTGGCCAAACAGAATTTCGAAAAACCATCACCGATCCAGGTAAATCGAAGCTAATAAACATTTTTTTGTTACATTTTCTAATGTTTTCTTTTAACATTTAGTCGCAAGCGTGGCCCATCCTGCTCCAAGGAATGGATTTGATCGGTATAGCACAGACGGGTACCGGAAAAACAATCGCATTTTTATTACCGGCCTTCATCCACATCGAACATCAAGCGATGTAAATACAAATTTACTTATTCCGCAATTGACGGAATTAATTATTGGAATTGTTTTTCAGTCCTCGGAATGAACGTGGCGGCCCAAATGTGCTCATTATGGCTCCGACGCGCGAATTAGCGTTACAGATTGAAAACGAATGCAAAAAATACAGTTACAGAAATATTAAATCGTAAGACCGGCCTCGATTTAACGTAATAATTTTGTTTTTTCAATTTTTTTCAATTTTTTTTCAATTTGCAGTGTTTGTATATACGGAGGAGGAGATCGGCGCCAACAAGTTAACATTGTTACCAAAGGTGTTGAGATTATTATTGCCACTCCAGGGCGACTCAATGATCTGGTTTTGTCCAACGTAATTGACGTCAACTCGATTACGTATTTGGTAAAAGACGAAAAAAGTGGAATTTATTTGTTTTTTTATTGATTTGTTTTCATTTTTAAGGTATTGGACGAAGCGGATCGGATGTTGGACATGGGATTTGAACCTCAAATAAGGAAAATTTTACTCGATATACGACCAGATCGACAGACAATTATGACCAGGTGATTTTATTAACGTTTTTTTTTTTTAAAATTTGAATTAATTTAATTTTTAAAAATGAATTTTTAGCGCAACTTGGCCGGAAGGAGTGCGACGTTTGGCCAAACAGTACATGACGAAGCCGATGCAAGTGTTCGTTGGCTCTTTAGATCTAGCCGCAGTACATTCCGTGCGTCAAACGGTGCTAGTTATCGACGACGTGGAGAAGCAGCAATACGTGAGCATCGAATTCGAAATCCTAGAAAAATAAATTTTTTAAATTTTATTTGATTTTAGCTGGACCGATTTCTCAGAAATATGGGCGAGAGCGACAAGGTGATCGTTTTCGTCGGTAAAAAAGCAATCGCCGATCACATGGCCAGCGAGTTGATTATCAACGGGATTAACTGCCAAAGTATACATGGCGATAGGGAACAATGCGACCGCGAACAAGCGATTGAAGATCTGAAAACGGGTGACGTGAAAATACTCGTTGCAACCGATGTTGCGTCACGTGGTATCGACATCAAAGATGTCACGTAAGAATTTAAATATTAAAAAATATCATTTATTTAATTTGATTTAATTTTTTTTAAAATTTTCAGTCATATATTTAATTACGATTTTCCAAGAAATATCGAAGAATACGTTCATCGAGTGGGACGAACCGGTCGAGCCGGTCGTTCGGGCGAATCTATCACATTAATGACTCGTGGTGATTGGGCGCACGCTAAAGAATTAATAGCGATTATGGTCGAAGCTAATCAAGTGAGACAAATTTTTAAAAAACATTTAATTTTATACGATTTTATTAACTTTTATTTCCCTTTCAGATTGTGCCTGACGAGTTGCAAGATATGGCGGAACGACACACCGCGTGGCGGATCCGAAAAGACGCCGAAGGAGGCGGTAGAGGCGGCGGTTTCCGTGGTGGTGGTGGCGGTCGTGGCGGAGGCGGTTTTCGAGGCGGCAATTATCGCGATTCGGAAAATCCAAGCGCAGATTTTTACGATCGAGGAGGCGGTGGTGGTTTCCGCAACCGGGACGGTGGTGGTGGTGGCGGCGGCGGAGGATTCCGTGGAGGACGGAACTCTAGAGGCAGCAAATGGTAGAAATTTGTTCGTAATTTAATTAGGCTCAGTTTGTTTGTTTTTTCCGTTCGTTTGTTTTAAATTCATGTAAAAAAAAAAATAAATAAAGTCATCATGTTTTCCAAGTGTATTTTTATTATTCTCAATTATTTAGTGCTCGTACACAATGCAGAATTTAAGTACTAGATACTGTTCTGCGTCAAAATTCACATTTTTTGCAATCTAAACAAAACAACTAAAAATATTTGTCATAGTTTACAAAAAAGCCTGGAATGTTTTTTATTTTTTTGTTTTTTTTTAATTCAATATACATTTCAATTTAAAATTATATTTATTTTTTATTTCGGTGTCTTGAATAGATGTAATTAGTAGAGACGGAATTAATACATTTTGTCACAAACAAAAGGAAAATGTACAAACAAATCGTTTTCTATGTTAAAGACAATTATAATTTAGCGCATCAAAAAATTACATTTTTCTTAATATAAATTTCATTTTTAAATTATTTCAATCATTGCCATAAATTAGTCGACAGTGTGTGTCCGGTCGGTTGATTGGCCCAGGGGATCTCGCTGGATTGGATCATGGTTTGCCGTCCGTGCACCGACATCGCGGCCATTTGTTGCTGCAACTGAAATTCAAAAAGAAACAAATTAAATAAACACAAAATTCTAAACGAAAATTGAAGATTAATCGTAATTTCATGCAAACACGGATTAGTGGCGACTATTAGCTAACCTGCGGGTCAAAAGGGTCGCATACAAACGGGTTAGTACGAGTGGACATGCATAATACCGAGTCTGAAACGGGATCCAACGTGCAAGGGACACAATTTGACTCAAACTAACGAAAATACAAAAAGAAAAACTGACTAAAATGACAAATAAACAAATAAATCGATCCAATTTCAATCTAATCGACACGACGACGGACCTGTCCTAAGGCAGCAGGATTAGGTGCCATCGCGTTAGTAGGAGCATAGAAACCCGGTAAACCCTGGTTAAAAAACGGATTACTTCCTACCATATTGCCACTGCCCATGCCGACAAGTTGTGGAGGCAAAGACTGAAAAATAAAAGCGACAATTAATTTCTGTTTGGATGAAATTAGGGTTTCGTTCTCGGGGAACTGGTCGAATATTGGTGGTCATGAATACGGAAAAATTGTAATTTTAAAAAACGATACTGACGATACTGGCTGTGACACAAGTTCGTCATTGCGACGTAACGACTAATGAATGGTTTCAGCCGAAAATTTGACCTTTCTGAGATCAAAAATAGACATTTCAGACCAAAACTGACGGTTTCAGATCAAAATTGACAGTTTTTAGCTCAAAACTCGCTGTTTTTAGCCCCAAAATTGATGTTTTTATCCACTTATTGTCTGCGACTTTACATTGGTCAAAAATGTCGGTTTTTGATTCTAAGTGTCGATTTTTGGGCTAAAAATGACGATTTTTGATCTTAAATGTCGATTTTTGGACTGAAAATGACAATTTTTGGGCTAAAAAATGTCGATTTTTGATCTAACACTTCAATCTTTTATCTAAAACGTCAATTATTGGTCAAAAATGTCAGTTTTTGATTCTAAGTGTCGATTTTTGGGCTAAAAATGTCGATTTTTGATTCTAAGTGTCGATTTTCGGGCTAAAAATTGTCGATTTTCGATCTAAAATGTCGATTTTTGATCTAACACTTCAAATTTTTTATCTAAAACGTCAATTTTTGGTCTAAAATGTCAATTTTTAATCTAAAATGTCAATTTTTTTCTTCAAAACATCGATATTTGGTCCACATACGGACAATTTTTATTTAAAAATGTCTATTTCTGGTCTAAAACATCGACTTTTGGTCTAAAAATTTCAGTACCGAGTGTACGGATTTCCCGAGAGTACCAAACTCTTTTCCCCAAGAACCGGGAAATCAAAAACACCGATAAAAAAAAAAACCCTAATTTCATAATTTCCAATACAAACCTGCATGGGCGATGCGGCTGGCATCATGCCAGTCGGCATTCCCGCCATCACTTGTTGCTGAGTAATATTGAGAGGCACATTGGGATAATTTCCTCCCATCGTTTGAGCTGGATAAGACTGTGGACCGTAAACTCCCGGCACTCCCGGCACTCCGTACATCTGCTGCGACGCGGGTTGTTGTTGAGGCGCATTTTGCCCGTACAGAGACAAGATGGACTCCTTCGTGAGTTGTTGTTTCTTATTGGGCTCCGTTTGGTTGAAGAAATTCTCTTCGCTATTCAAGCTGTCTGCGGTGTCCAAACTCGCTTTTGGTGGTTCCGATTGAGCCTGCACAGGGGACGATGCAATCTCAGCTTCAGCGCTTAGAAAATTTCCAAATAAATCGTTATTGGTCGAGTGATTCGAGGTTAAATCATCTGCGTACAAAAAAATAAGAAAAAAATGTGTTAAAATAAGAAATAACGTTTTTCTTCGTTTTCTCGCTTTTTAAATTGATAATCAGAGGTTCCTTAGATTTTTTTAGAGCAAAACAGTCACGATTATTCACGCAAATGCTCGATACATCATTCTAGAATATTATTTAGATAATTTTTATTGTTTTCAGTTTACCTAAGCCCAATAAGTCGACAGAAGCGTTTGATTTCGGGACCAAATTGTTGGTTAATTCTAAATCGAGCGGCGGCGGGGTTTTTGCTGACGAAATACTCGATGTGGTTTTCACAATTGGACCCGGTAGACTATTTGGTGCCTAAAATTCACAAATGAAAAATTAATTTCGAATTAAAAGTTTGGAAAATATTTATGAACAAACCCGTAGTTCAAGTCCCATGTTTGGCGTCTTTTTTTTATCACTCATTTTTTTCTTGGGCTCAACATCATCAATATCAAACTGTTAAATAACAAAATGTCTAAAAATCACTTTATTTTACATCGTCGTCAACTAGGGTTGCACCGAATACCAAAAAGGCTGAACAACCATACTGAATATTTGGCGCGGGATAACCGAATAATAATTTAAAAAAATATATTTTTTCACGTCGATAAAAGCAATTTCCATGTTAAAAAAAGCAATTTTCACGTTTAAAGTACAATTTCCGGTTTAAAGGTGCAAATTCTAGCTTAAAAGTGCAATTTCTAGGTTAAAAGTGCAATTTCTAGGTTAAAAGTGCAATTTCTAGGTTAAAAATGCAATTTCTACACTAAAGATGCAATTTTTACGTTAAAAATACAATTTCTATGTTAAAAATGCAATTTCTATGTTAAAAATGCAATTTTTACGTTAAAAACGCAATTCTCACGCCAAAAACACAACTTTCACACCAAAATTACATTCAAAATGTAATTTTCACATAACAAATAAATTTATCCAATCAACTGCAAAAAAAAGACCAAACTTTACATTGAAAAATTCAAATCATTCTAATTTTATCAAATAAGGCCAAACATCAAGTTGATATATTCATCAGAATACATAACATTCGTTTATTTGTCTTAACAAGCAAACAAAACCAAATATTCAGTGCAACCCTACCACCAACCTACAGTTGCTTTGGGCGGCGGTGGTTGAACCCATTCTTTGGCAATGTATTTTTTTTGTTCATATTTGGATCGTACGAATGCTTCCAACGATCTTCTTCAAAATGAAATTCGTTTAAGTAAAACAAATACTCCGATTAAACTGCAATCTAATCAAGATTAATCGACGATTTTATCGTAACAGATTAATCCCTCAAGATCAAACACACTTTTAAACGAATATTTAGCATAAAAAACCAATTCGAATCGATTAATCGACATTAATTTCAAGGATACGAGTCTGTCTGCGGTCTTCGAAAATTGTCGGGTAAATTTGCTTCGTAAACAGCACGTGCTCGACTGTTTCCCATCTGCTGTAGCGACTGCAAGCAAAAACAAAGTCAGGATAACGATATCTCGATTTTTCATTCGTGTTTGACAACTCACTGCAACTTGATCCGGCGTCCACGCGTCTAAATTGACAGATTTCACCTTCGAAATGTGAACTCCTAAATTTCGATGTATTCCCGCGCAGCGGATACATAAAAATACTCCGAGATTCCATGATGCCCAGCGTGGACCTGGAAAAAAGTGGAATTATTAGTCAAAACTCGGAAATTTGCTTCTGCGAATCGACGTCACGAATTCCTCTCAAATCCACAGCAGGGAGAAGACAATGGATGACGTCACACTCAAATCGCTTAATACAGTTTTGGACTTGGTTTACCTTTCGCATCGCAGTCCACGCAGTACTTATTATCGTCATCTCGCAGGAGGTGAGATAAAATATTTTGACATTTTTCTTGTAATTGTTTCTGCTTTTCCTTTTCAGACCGCGTACTCATCGTCGCGATTTCCACTTGGATAAACCAAACCGGCGTTTTCTCCCTTGTTCCGGTGGATGTCGCTACTCGAGTTGGAGTGAATTATTGCGTATCCATACGCTGAATGTTGACAATTCTTTGCTGACAAATCGAACGAACATTTAGAGTAGGTGGATTATTTTAGTTTAACTCGTATTAATTTTAAACAAATTTTTTTATTTATTGTAATATGTATTAAACTCGTTGTTTTATTTATGGTCTGGATCTACTTTACTTCGTGGAGGAATGCTTAAATCTGTGCTTTGGGAGTAGTAAAATGCGCATGCGTGCAAGGTCGAATGAAAAGCTGTGTAGGTTCCGTCGCCAGATAGTAAAACGGTGGTTTCGGTCTGGCTTTAGCACTGTTGGGAATATTGGCCAGGAAAAATGCGATTTGGAGTCTCAACTGCATAATTTCACTTTAGAAAGGGTTCAAAGTTGGATATTTGTCAACCTTGCTCGATATTGTTATGAAGAAATGCAATTAATGTTGTTGATAAGAGTTTTTATTCGCCAATAAAACCTTCATTGAATGTTTCGACTCATTTATTGTATAAAAACTTGTTTATTCAATTTTTAATTATAAAACTGGAATGGTACCGATTCCAGTATAATTGTGAACTGGAAATGTCGTTCATAGCTGTACTGGAACGTAAAGCAAAGTATAGCTACATTTTATCAAATTTATGCAACATCTGAATCGAACTATTTTGGCAAAAGAAAACTTTATTTGTTCTCTTACCACAACAACCGCATGTTAATTGAGAACAAAGGCCTCTTGGAGTTTTGAAAATTTGAGACCGTAATAATAGAAAGGCACATTGTGACGTAAATTGAATCAACCAATCACAGAAGACTCCATGATGACTGTTTACGTCTCATTCGATCTTGCGTGCGTGGTGTGTGAAAACGTTAAACAAAGGATGAAACTCTATGAATTTAAAGTCTGTTAGTAGAAAAAGTGTTTCTTTCCGTTGCTAAGCAGACGATATGAATAAAATGAAAGTTTGCAAATTCCAGAAACAAAAACAAAAGAAACTGAAAAATACTCGTGCTTGTCTGATGTAATTTATAACCAACAACATTCCCCTCAAAATAAACGATATATTTTTATTTACATGTGGTAAATAATTCACAATTTGAATTATTTATCCCACCAAAAACCCCCCCAAAAAAAAATAAACAAAATAAACAAAACGAAATCGAAAGTGACACTTGACTTCCATTTTATTTTCCTTCCTTTTATCTGTAAGCAAACTGGAATGTGGCACTTTGCTCCTTTTACTCGCTTCCCTCACTCACTTCCACATGGACCCGTCCCACAAGACGCCAGTGTCTTGTTTCAGCCAAACAGTGGGCGGGTCAGAAGGAACGTGAGCGTCTAGAGGGAACCATGGCGCGGGGGACGCTCCTAACAACATTACTTGCACTTGTGGCATTGCCCGCTTTGATCGACACCCAAGTGTTAACGCCGCCTTACTTCAATCTAGCCGAAGGACGACTCATAACGTCTTCGGCCACCTGTGGATACGGAGTTTCCGAACCGGAATTGTACTGCAAACTCGTCGGCGCGCACGTGGATCGAAAGGACAATCCCAATGTGAATATCATCCAGGGACAGGTCTGCGACTACTGCGATCCATCCAACCCAGAACTCAACCATCCGCCGCAACATGCCATCGATGGGACCGAGAACTGGTGGCAATCGCCGCCCTTGTCCAGAGGAAACACTTTTAACGAAGTCAATCTCACCATTGATTTGGGACAGGTGCAGGAAGAATGTTTTTCTTTTTCTTTATGGGGGCTCGCAACGAGTGTTCGTTGTGGTTGGGGGACGCGAGTTAGGGTGAATGGGGTCAAGATAGGGACGGGTTTATTGATGCACGGAGGGGAAGGGCCCCGTGGGGTTGCGCGGGGGCCCGATTTTCAAAACAAAATTTTAATTTTTTTTTTTTTGGGATATTTTTTTTATTTAGGGCCCCGTTGGACTGAAGGGGCCCCGATTTTCAAAACAAAGTTTTAATAATTTTTTTTTTGGATATTTTTTTATTTAGGGCCCCTTTGGACTGCGGGTACCCCGATTTTTGAAACAAAATTTTAATAATTTTTTTTTTTTAAATTTTTTAATTTTTATTTAGGGGGCCCCATTTTTTGGATTTATTGGATTCTTGGCGCAGGGCCCCGTGGGGCTGCGGGGGGCCCCGATTTTCAAAACAAATTTTTTTTTTTGCGAGGAAATTTCATTAAATTATTTTGTTTGGACATATTTTTCGATTTGGGGCCCTTTTTTTGATTTTTTTTGAGTAATTTGAGTTGGGATGTTTATTTATCAGTTAATTTTGCCTGGGTCAGTTCTGGAAGATATGGAGTGATCTTAGATGTGATTTAGGTTTGGATTACATGTGAACTGCTTTTTATTTCCATTTTTTAGGCTTTTTTTGATGAAAACTTTGTAACTTTGATCGAAATTAGGTGAAAGTTTAATCCGGATTGTGTTGGGGTTAAATTAAATTTCAAAAAATAAAATTAGAAGATATTCCTGCATAAAATCCTTGTCTGACCATAACAGGTAAAGGTGGAGTTTACAATCTCCTTTAAAGGGAGTATCCACACCAGCACTCTGTATTAATGAGCACTGGATGAATAAGGTCACCCATAATTAATAAACAAATAAAAATTAACAAAAAAATCTAATTTTTCAACTTCAATTTTTGCTATTTTATCGTCTAGACTAAGAATAGAATTAAACTACAAGTATAAGCAAAACTTGTTATCATCACAGCTTACTCACGCTCATAGAATAAATGAAATTTGATGAATGCAGAGAAGCAAGCTATGGGCCATCTGCATGTGCATAGCATTGTGGGAGAAATCTAAAAAAATTGCATTAAACTAAATTATGGCTTCTTTGTTGTTGTTTTTTGAAGGAGTTTCATGTGGCTTATGTGTTTATTAAAATGGCAAATTCGCCACGACCTGGAATATGGGCTTTGGAGAGATCAACTGACCACGGGGAAACGTGGAAAGCGTGGCAGTACTTTGCTGACAACCCGAATGAATGCAGGCGATACTTCGGCCTCGGCCAGGAATCGTCGCACATCACTGCGGACGATTCTGTCACGTGTGAAACTCGATTTTCAACCGTAGTACCCTTAGAAGGAGGAGAAGTACGACAAATTATTTATTTATTTAATTTTATTTATTTATTTGCTTTTAATTTTTATTATTATCAAATAGATCGTCGTGTCGCTTCTTCATGGCCGCCCCAGTGCGGAAAACTTTTACAATTCGACCGTGCTCCAGGATTGGACTAAAGCTACAAACATCCGTTTGCGATTTCTTCGTACGAAAACTTTACTCGGCCACTTGATGTCGGTTGCTCGTCAAGATCCCACAGTCACTCGCCGAGTAACAAACGATCCAAAACAAATACTTGAGAATAGAACTAATGACGTCACACTGCTCGGATCGCAGTAGGGTTAACAATATGACGTCACTGGTTCTAACTCGTAAAGTTTTTTCTCTTTCCCGGGCACTCAAACTTTAAATTCTCGTTTTTAGTATTTCTACAGCGTGCGTGATATTTCAATCGGAGGACGTTGTGTGTGCAATGGCCACGCTGATACGTGCGACATAACCGATCCGAACGACCAATACAAACTTCTATGCAGATGCCAACACAACACTTGCGGCGCCCAATGCGAATTCTGTTGCCCTGGTTACGTACAAAAGAAATGGCGGGCAGCAACTCCGTACACACTAAACGAGTGCGAATGTTCGTATTACTTAAATGTCACGTATTTCCCACATCGCTAACTTTATTATTTACTAGCGTGCAATTGTTTCGGTCATTCGTACGACTGCGAGTACGACGAAGAGACCGATCTGGCCGGATTGAGTTTGGACGAGCAGGGTCGCCATGAAGGCGGCGGCGTGTGTCAACATTGTCAACACAACACGGAAGGAATCAACTGTAATCGCTGTAAAGCCGGTTATTTTAGACCGTATGGAAAACCGTTAAATGCCACCGATGTTTGCCACCGTAATTTAAACGTGGAAGATGATTTTTTGTTTAATTTTTGAATTTAATTTTGTTTTTTTTACAGCGTGTAATTGCGAGATATTTTATTCGACCGGTTCGTGTTACGAGGGGAACGGTGTTTGTGAATGTCGACCGGAGTTTTTACCACCGAATTGCGACGGTTGCAATCACGGTTATTACGGCTATCCGAATTGCCAGCCGTGCGATTGCCATTTGAATGGAACGAGAGGACAAGTGTGCGAAGTTGGTGGTGGACAGTGTCCTTGTAAACCGAATTATAGAGGGAAAAATTGCGATCAGTGCGCGGAAGGATATTATAATTTTCCGGATTGTTTACGTAAATGGAGATTTTTAGTTTTAGTTTTTTTAAAAAAATTTATTTGCAATTTTGGTTTCAGCTTGCGAGTGCAATTTACAGGGGTCAGTGGACCCATATTGCGATATCGTTTCGGGTCAATGTTCGTGCAGGACAAACTATGGTGGACGGGCTTGCGCTGATTGTGATCATGGGTTTTATGGATATCCAGATTGCGTTCGTAAGTACATATTTGGTTTAGGGGATTTTGTAGAGTGGATGGACATGGCTGGACGCATGAGCTGGCTTGATTTTTCTTGATTTTGTGGGTTTTTGTTTGTTTTTTGTGGTTTTTGTTTGATTTTTCGGATTATTTTCTCGGTTTTGCGGGTATTTGTTAGATTTTTGTTAGATTTTTTGGATTTATTTGTGGATTTTGTGGGTTTTCGTTGCTTTTTTTTTACTTTGTTCGAACAAAATTCCAATAATAAACCACAAAATCCACAAAATCCCACATAACTCCAATAAAAACCCACAAAACTCCAACAAAAACTCACAAAACTCCAACAAAAACCCATAAAACTCCAACAAAACCCACAAAACTCCAACAAAAACCCACACAACTTCAACAAAAGTCCAAAACCCTCAAAAACGAGAAAAAAACCAACAAAATCTAACAAAAATGAAACAAAAACCCACAAAAATGAACAAACATCTAACAAACACCCACAAAAATGAAACCAAAAACCGACAAAATCGACAACTAAATCGGAAAAAATCGGACACTTGACAAACGCACAAAATTCAAATAAAAACTCGTTTTTTCTCAACACTTTTACCAGATTGCGGCTGCGACGAAACAGGATGCGCTCAAGAGATTTGCAACAAAACAACAGGCTCCTGCATCTGCAAAGAAGGTTTCGGGGGCCCACGATGCTCCGACTGTTCCGAAGCTTATTACGGAAAACCAAACTGCAGAGGTAAACAATCCAATTCCATTTCCATTCCAAATCCTCCTAACTAATTTTACGAACTTCTTCAAGCTTGCAATTGCAATTTGCACGGCTCTGTCGGCCCAAGTTGCGACGCAACAGGAAAATGCAGCTGTCTAGTCAACTACGGCGGCTTACAATGTACTCATTGCACGCCTGGATATTACCAATACCCAGAATGCAAACGTGAGTACAAGGAAATCGATTATTAATTAAAATTGTGATAATAAATTTACTTTTTTAGCTTGCAACTGCAACTCGTTCGGTTCCGTCGGAGTGTCCTGCGACGACGAGGGACGTTGTACTTGCCGCTCTAACTTCGACGGCGGCAATTGCGATCGTTGTCGCGAAGGATTTTACAATTTTCCAGCTTGCGAAGGTGAATTGATGATTGATTTATGGAATATTTCGATTAATATTTTGTGAATTTGATGATTTAGAATGCAATTGCGACCCCGCCGGTGTTTTGCCGACTTTTGCCGGTTGCGGGACTTTGACTTCCGGGGAGTTGTGCCAGTGTAAGGAGAGGGTGACGGGAAGGATTTGTAATCAATGTAAACCTCTGTATTGGAATTTGCAAGCGTTTAATCCCGATGGATGCGAAGGTAGATTGTAATTGTGGTTGAAATTTCGGTGAACAGTTGATGGATTTTTTTGAATTTGTTAATTAGATTGCGGTTGTCATTTGCCTGGAACTGTGGGAGGAATCAACGTGTGTAATGGAGAAACTGGGCAGTGTTTTTGCAAGCCAAACACCGGGTCGCGGAAGTGCGAAGAATGTCGTGATGGAAGTTACGATTTGCAACAAGAAAACTTGTTCGGATGCGTTGGTTGGTTTTGTTTTGGGTTTTTTTTTTGTTTTTGGGATTTTCTATTTTCTGGTTCTTGGGATAAAAAAGTTTGGTGTTTCCGGAAATTGGTACTCTCGGTACTGAAAATTTTCAACCAAAAATTGACAGTAAAGAGTAAAAACTGACAATTTGGACCAAACATTGACAATTTGGACCAAACATTGACAATTTGGACCAAACATTGACAATTTGGACCTAACATTGACAATTTGGACCAAACATTGACATTTTAGACCAAAAATCAACGTTGCAATGACGATTATTGGCCTATAAAAAGTCAATTTTAGGTCTAAAACATCGAATTTTGGTCTAAAACATCAAATTTTGGTCTAAAACATCGAATTTTGGTCTAAAACATCGAATTTTGGTCTAAACCATCGCTTTTCGGTCACAAATGTTGGTAAAAAGATCTATTTGTGGGCTAAAATCGTCGATTTTTAGTAACGCACAAACTTGTGTTACCGTCAGTACAGGTTTTTTTGAACCACCAATATTTGACCGTTTTCCGGGAACGAAACCCTAGTTTTATTATCAAGTCGTATTAATCTAATTACGGTATGTAAACTAATTATTTTTCAGATTGCGGTTGCGATATCGGTGGTTCCATTAGCAAAATATGCGACAAGTCGTCGAACGGACAATGCTCGTGTCAACCACGAATAGAAGGCCGCACTTGCAACGAGCCGACTCCTTTGCACTATTTCCCATCTTTATATCAACTCCAATACGAGTTAGAAGACGGCCACACTCCAAACTTGACCCCCGTTCGCTACGGCTACAGCGAACACGATTTCCCCGGTTACTCGTGGAGAGGTTACGCCATTTTCTCACCATTACAAGTACAATTATTCGAAATTTATTGCTTTTATCTCGTTTTATTAATTTCATTAATTCATTTTCGTAGAAAGAAGTTCAGACACGATTGAATATCGAACGACCTAGTTTGTACCGCGTCGTTGTGCGCTATATTAACCCAAACCACGAAGCCGTCGTCGGCTTCGTCGTGTTTATTCCCGATCATTACGGAGGCACGAAATTAAAATTTAAAAAATTTGGTTTTTTAAATTAATGATTTTTTTTAATTGAATTTCTTCTAGATACGAGACAATCGAGCGCAATTCGGTTCGAATTTACCGCACAACCAAAACTATTAACCGTTTCCGGTAAAGAAAACTTAACTCCGAGTCATTTCGTCATTAATCCCGGCAGATGGACCATCAGCTTCAAAATCGACCAATCGATATACATAGTAAAAATCGAAAATTGAAACAAAAAACACGAAAAAATTAATTATTTGTCGTCTCAATTTCAGGATTACTTCGTTTTACTGCCCGCCGCGTACTACGAAGCGACTTTACTGCAAGAAAACGTGAACATTCCGTGCAAATTGGGCACGAAATTGCCAACGTGCGTTCATTATTTGTATCCGGAGCTGAACGAGTACAAAGAAGCGCGCGGGGAGCGGGGATACGTGCTCGTAGATGGCGGCGAGAAATTAAACACCCAACTGTACACCAACTACGAGTTGCTGGACGAGTTGGAAATTGGAGACGAATTGGCGTTGTTGGACTCGAATCAGCGAGAGATGCAAGTGGAATTGGTCGTGCCGAAAGCGGGGCGTTACGCGCTCGTCGTGCTGTATCACACGCCGAAAGACGGACGGACGGCCACGATCCACATCGAAACAACGTCGACGAGCGGCCGGGACAAGGGACGTGCTATTCTTCACGAATGCATGTACTCGATGCTGTGCAGACAGGCTGTCACGGACCCCTCGGGAAGAGTCGCCATGTTTAATTTCGAGAGTAGTAATATTGTGATTACGATCAGTGGGTCTGAAACGATAAATGTTGCGATTGATTCGGTGGTTGCGGTGTCGAGAAATGATTGGAGTTTGGATTATATCGATCCGAAACGGTCGTGTGTTAGGCGCGACGGGGTGCCCATCGCGGGACAATTTTCCACTATTCCTGGAATGATTAAAGTATGAAATGAAAATAATTTTTTAAGATTTTAAAAGAAATTTTAAATTTGTTTTTAAAATTTTTTAAATTGTTTACGATTTTTTTATCGATTTTTATTACAATTTTGATAATTTTTTCAATTTTATACAGTTTTTTACGATTTTTTTTACATTTTTTTACGATTTTTATTACAATTTTTTACAATTTTACACAATTTTGTACAGTTTTTATTTTTTTTACACTTTTTTACGCTTTTTTTTTGTTTTTCAACTTTTTCTTACAATTTTTTACACTTTTACAATTTTGTACAATTTTTATACAATTGTTTACGATTTTTTTTTACAATTTTTTATAATATTTTACAATTTTTTACAATTTTTACAATTTATTTTAAAATGTGTACACTTTTTACACTTTTTTACAATTTTTTTCAATTTTTCACAATTTTTTACACTTTTTATAATTCTTTGCAATTTTTAAAATATTTTTTCCTTTTTAAAATTTTTTTTAACTGTTTTAAATTCTTTTTGAAGGTTGAAATGGAAAGTGACGAGAAGTTTAACAAGAACACGACGATTTTCCCAGCGACGTTGTTGGAAATTGATGTCGGGTTGGTTTATTTGGATCATAAAGACGCATCGGTTGAAATTCGCGGAAATGTACCGCATACGGGCTTCTACGTGTTCGTGGTTCATTATTACCAGCCAAAACATCCGGGTATGTTTAAAATTTTACTAATTCCAGTTGTTTTTTTTTAGAAAAATTTATTTTAATTTTGTTTTCTAGAGTTCGATCTGCAAGTGGTTATTCAAAACGGCCAGTCTTACGAAGCGGTTTTGCCAGTTCCGTTCTGTCCAAGCGTGTCCGGTTGTCGGTCGGTCGTCAGAGATAAAAGTGGTGACATTCAATATCAGATTAGTGAAAATTGGATCATGACGATAACGGAACAGAATCACAAAAGCGTTTGGCTGGTAATGACTAACGAGTAGCATCAATAGTGAGACAAATTGTGTTTTTTTTCACCTAAAAATGACATTTCTGTGCTTTTTCATCTAAAAAGTACAATTTTTCAGTTCAAAAAATGCATTTCAATCTTTTTTTGAACATAAAATCTGCATTTTTGCATCGAAAAGTGCATATTTTTGCATCAAAAAGTGCATTTTTGCATCGAAAAGTGCTGGTTTGCATTGAAATGTGCATTTTTGTATCGAAAAGTGCATTTATGTGTTTAAAAAGATGCATTTTAAGCCATTTTTGAATGTAAAATCTGCATTTTTGCATCGAAAAAGTGCATTTCTAACCATTTTTGAACATAAAATCTGCATTTTTGCATCGAAAAGTGCATTTTTGCATCAAAAAGTGCAGTTTTGCATCGAAAAGTGCTGGTTTGCATTGAAATGTGCATTTTTGCATCGAAAAGTGCATTTTTGCATCGAAAAGTGCATTTATGTGTTTAAAAAATCCATTTTTAACCATTTTTGAACATAAAATCTGAATTTTTGCATCGAAAAAGCACATTTATGTGTTTCAAAACTACTTTTTAATCGTTTTTGAACACAAAATCTGCATTTTTGCATCGAAAAAGTGCATACCTATGTTTAAAAAAATCCATTTTTTTGTGCCTCAGACGCACTAAACCTTCATCTCACGCTTCCTGACACTTGTATATCTATTGAAACATGTTTTCAGGATTACATTCTAGCAATTCCTGCCGAACTCTACAAAGCCGAACTGCTCAAGGAAATCCCTCTCGACAGAACGAACGATTTCATCGCAGAATGTGGCCAAAACCAATTCTACCTAGAGTCATCAACAACAGGCAAGTTACGTGCAAACTTGTGATTCTATTTTAAATATCTACGCTCTTTCCAATAGGTTTTTGCCGCGACGCCACATTCTCCCTCACAACGGACTACAATCATGGGGGTTTGCGATGCCATTGCACGTTCGAGGGCTCCGAAAACTTATATTGCGACGCTTTTGGCGGCCAATGCCAATGTAAACCGCACGTCATTGGAAGAACGTGCTCGCAGTGCCGAACCGGTTACTTCGGTTACCCCGACTGCCATCCTTGCGACTGTCCATCCACTGCCGTTTGCGATCAAGTCACGGGAGAGTGCATTTGCCCCCCTCGTGTCACTGGGGAACACTGCGATACTTGTTTACAGAATACGTACGGATTTGATCCGATTATTGGCTGCGAGGTGAATTGTTTTTAGTGTTTAAGTTCGAGTGGAAATAATAAATTTTTTGTTTTTTTAGGATTGTAATTGTAATCCTCTTGGAGTTGAAAACGGAAATTTGCAGTGCGATTTGTTTTTGGGCGAATGCGAGTACGTAGTAATGATGGTATACTTCCAAGATGTCGGTCGTTTTAAAATCTCGTATTTTTAATAACGCGAGAAAAAAACGAGATTTTTGATTAAATGATTGATTGAGCAAACCAGAAATGTTTTTCGGATTTATTTTGGAAAATTTGAAAAAAATCGGAAAAAATTTGAAAAAATTCGAGAATATTTGAAAAACATTCAAGAAAATTTGAAAAGATTCGAAAAAATTTGGAAAAATTCGAGAAAATTTGAAAAAAACTCGAGAAAATTTGAAAAAATTCGAGAAAACTTTCCCCTAATGGAATCTCGTTTTGCCGAGACCGAGATTCCGATACACAAAAATTGACCGAGATTCCGAGACAAACGAGATCTGGAAGTATATAATGATAGAACCAATTTTTAAAAAAAAAAAATTTTTGTTTTTTTAATTAAATGATTTAAATATTAAATTAACAATTTCAGCTGCAAAGCAAACATTGTCGGTCGCACCTGTTCGAGTTGTAAAGCCGGCTATTGGTCTTTCCCGTTTTGCCAATTGTGTAATTGCGATTTCCGAGGAACGACCGAAGACATTTGCGACATGGACAACGCGTATTGCTTTTGCAAAGTAAAACAAAACAAACATTCTCCTTAAACAAATCGATTCCAACCGACTATATTCAATAGGAAAACGTTTACGGACCGATGTGCGACACCTGCAAACCTTCGACATATTACCTACAAGAAAACAACCCGCTCGGATGCACCAAATGTTTCTGTTTCGGCAAATCGGATCGATGCAACAGTGCCACGTGGTACAGAACTCAAGTTTTCGAGCTCAACGGCTGGGAAAACGTCGTTTTCCTTCAACCAGGAACCGTAAACATCGAAACAGGCAACAATTTCACCTCGTTTTTGACAACCCAAGGCGTTAAAATCGAATTGCAAGACGCGCCAACAATCTCCGGAAACGTTCTGTATTTCTCAGCGCCGAGCGATTATCTCGGAAACAAAGTGAGAATCATCAAAAAACGAAATTTACAATTATTATAATTTTATTTTTATATTTTAGATCGTGTCTTACGGTGGTTTCGTACGATATACGATCAGTTTCACTATGGGTGGCCGAGAAGGCGCTTATTTATTCCTTCCTGATGTAATTCTCGTGGGTAGCAACATGACGTTAGTGTACGAACACGAAGAACTGCCGTCCGTCGGCGAGGAACTGGACGTCGAAGTTCCCTTACTGGAAACGCATTTCCACACTTTGTCCGGCGTCGATGTAACTCGCGAACAATTCATGGTCGTTCTTCATAATTTAGAAAGCGTTTACATCCGCGGCGAGTATTTCACCGGAACGAAGGAAATCTCGTAAGGAATTGACGAATAAATTAATTTTAAGTGATTTTTTCAATTTTTTTCTATTTTTTTTCCAATTTTTTCGATGCAGATTGCAATTGATGATGATGGATATTGCCGTTGCCGTCTATTTTGCCGATTCCACGCAAGCGCTGAGCGTAGAACAGTGTCTCTGTCCGCAAAACTATCAGGGTTTGTCGTGCGAGGAATGCGCTAAAGGTTACTACCGCTCGCAACAAGGTCCCTACGGCGGCTACTGCGTCCCGTGCCAGTGCCACGGACACGCGGATTCGTGCGACCCCGTCACGGGAAAATGCTTCGTGAGTTAATTTTAGGATTTTTTAAAGTGATTTTTTGGTTGAATTTGTTTGTTTTTTGAAGAATTGCAAGTATAATACGACGGGTGATCATTGCGACACGTGTGTTGAAGGTTTCCACGGCGATGCGACGATCGGTTCGCCGTACGACTGTTTTATTTGCGCCTGTCCGCACCCTACTATGTCCAACAAGTGCGTCTTATCATCGCCATTTTTGAATTAATTCTGATTTTATTTTTTTTTTGATTTTCTAGTTTTGCTAAAAGTTGCGAATTCAGTCCGTCCGGGAACGAAATTCACTGCGAATGCAAGGAAGGCTATTTCGGACCGCAATGCAGTTTGTGAGTAACAAATTGAAATATATTGAATATATGAAAATTAATTTTTTTTATTGGATTTTAGCTGCGCCGCCGGTTATTACGGCCGACCGAACATCACCAACGAGTACTGCAAGCCGTGCGAATGCAATAACAACATCGATTCGACTAGTTTTGGTGCCTGCGACTCTCTAACCGGCGAATGTGTTCAATGTTTGAACAACACGTTCGGTTCCGCCTGCGAAATTTGCGCGCCCGATCATTTCGGAGACGCCGTAGAGTTAAAAAATTGCAAAAGTAAGTATTTAAACGGAAAAAAAACGATTTATTTTATCTAAAAAAGGACAATATCCGTGAAAAACACGTCAATTTGTGGTTTTTTTGGGTTTGATTTTGTGTTTTGACGGCGGGAAATGTTTGTTAGATGCAGAAATGGAAGCGAAATTGTCAATGGCGATGGACGCAACAGTTTTCTCGAATGTGTTTACGAGTTTTGCACTTATTTGGGCCGTGACTCGGTCGACCGGCGTAACAAACAAGGGGATTTTCCTCTTGTCGAGTTTCGCGCACACCGCGGTCGAGTTTACGTCGGCGATGCAACACGATCACACGAGCGGGACCGATGATCGTCGGTATCAACCACGAACTCGTAGACCCACACCGAGGACGAGGAGACCGTTTCGGGGTGAAATAACCACCCGGCGCACTTACCAGCCGCGATGGAGGTCGACTACCGGACAACCGCGAGTGGGATACGTCTCGCCAGGTTTTATCAATCACTTGCCACGCGGAACTAATGCAAAGTGGCAAAATTTGCTACTAAAAACGAGGTTAATCTTTGGTGTCGGGGCTAAATGACAATATAAAACGATTAAAACGAGCATAAAGCGGTGCGATACATTAATTTCACTTAAAAATAATAATAATAATCGATTAAATCGTAATTTTTGCAAGTTTTGTGTGTTTTTTTGGTAATTTTTTTGTGTTTTTTCAGGTTGCTACTGCGATAATTGCGGTACTCGCGAGTGCCATCACGCGACGGGTATTTGCACTTGTAAGGAAAATGTTATCGGGGAGAAATGCGACGAGTGCGCAAAAGGATATTACGGATTCGATTCGTGTCGTGGTTGCTCCGACTGCGCGTGTTCGGAGGCTTCCGAGAGCTCGCAATGCGACATCAATACGGGGCAATGTAAATGTCGCGCCGGGGTCGGTGGAAGGACTTGCGAACACTGTTTATCCGGGTATTACGACTTGAATTCATTCGGATGTCGAGGTAAAATTTGAAAAAATTTGAAAAAATTTTAAAAAATTTTAAAAATTTTAAAATTAAATTTATTTAATTATTTCCAGCTTGTCAATGTAATCAGGAATTTTCCATCGGCGGAAGCTGCAACCCGAAAACGGGCCAGTGCGAATGTCTGCCGGGAGTAATCGGCGAAAGATGTGATCGGTGCCCTTACCGTTGGGTGCTTATACCGGACACCGGGTGTCGGGAATGCGACGAATGCGTCCATTTCCTTCTGGATGACATGGACACTTTGACGTTAATTTTTGAAAGAACTTATAGCGAGATCAAATCGGTTTCCGTTACGTTTTTCGCGTTTAAGCGCATTGAACACTTCAATAAGACCGTGAACGAATTAAGAGTACGCGTTGTTTGTTGTTTTAATGAGTTTTGTTTGATTGGTTTTGTTTTTTAATTTGCAGCCGATTGTAGATCTGCTCAATGTCGATCCGAATGCGGTGAATTTTTTCGCCATCAACATCGAGATTACCGAATTGGAAAGCGACGTGGCGGTGCTGGACAAGTCGTCCGAGGCGTTAGGCGACGATGCGTTGGGCACGAGCATCGAAGCGGAAAGTGTTAAGAACGACGCGATAGATCTGGAGAAAATGATGATGGAAATTGCATCTACGGCTGCGGGAATAGTGGAGGCCGTGGAGGCTTTAGCGCACACGCTCCTGGCGGGAAAAGGTCCCGACGTGGACCGGAAGATCCGAGAAGCGGAGAAATTACTCGAAGAGATTTTGAAACGTGATTTTTCGATCCGCATAACGCTCGCTAAGACCGAAGGACATAAATCAAACATAAGTATAAACAAAATCGATTTAATTGTCAAATTTGAATTTATTAAAATGAAAATTAATTCCAGCTTTGGACAGAGCGATACAATTTGCGGCTGAAATCGAACGGAATCGACAGCGAGAAATCGAACTTAAAGAACGCTTCACCGATCTGGACGAAAAGTTGAAGGATCTATTGAACAACAGTCAAAATGCACTTTACAAAGCGAACCGAGCAAAAACTTTATACGACAAAAACAAATTAGAAACACTAAAAGTAAAAAAAATTATTAATTTTAATTATTTAATTAATTTTGTTATTAATTTATTCAGAGTCGAATCGCAGCTGCGGAAGCAGTGTTCGACGACATAAAGAAAATGTTGGCCAAAGGAAACGATCTGATCATGTTGGCGCGCGAATTACTCGCAACGGGCACGGTTAATTTCGAAACCATAACCGATCACCGCGACAAACTCAAATTCTTAACCCAACTGTTACGGGACAAAATCGATCAATTGATTCGGGAATTGAAGCCGTTGCCCGCACTGGTGGGCGAAGCCGAACGACACGCACACGCACTCACGCAGCAGGCGAAAAGTCTAGCCAGGTGAAAAATTTACAACTTAAATCCGAAATCCGAATCCGAATTGTAAATAAAATGAATTCGATTGGTTTCAGTTTGATATTGGACACGGAACTGTCGTCTCAGAACGCGCTGCGGGCCGCTAATTCGTACAAGGAAATTGTAAGCGCCATTAACGAAGCTCTGAGTGCTGCTGAAGCCGCAGTTGAAGCGTCGAACGAAGCGGATGCCAAAGTGAGATATAATTTGTGCTTGGTGATATGATTTGTACCCTTTTTACACTTTTTTTACACTTTTTAACACTTTTTTTTACACTTTTTACACTTTTTTACACCTTTTTTACACTTTTTTATCACTTTTTTTACACTTTTTTACACTTTTTTAACACTTTTTTTTACACTTTTTTACACTTTTTTACACTTTTTTACACTTTTTTACACTTTTTTACACTTTTTTACACCTTTTTTTACAGGCGAAGGGAATCGACGACAATGCGAGTCAATCGAAGGAAATCAGTCTCGAATTGTTCAGACAAGCGGAAGAGGCCGCGGCTAAAGTGGAACCGGGTTTGAGAAATCGGTTAAAAGACGCTAAAAGAGAAGTGAATGTCGTGCAACTGCTGAATAAACAAACTACCGATGGGTTGGGCGAGATCGAGAGGAGCATTGCTCGCATGAACATCCGTGAGATTGCGATTTTAATTTTAAAATTGTAAAATTTGTAAAATTTATTTTATTTTATATTCGCAGGAGGGGTCTCGGAAGCGGCGCGGCACGCGATGAATTTATCGGAACAAGCGCAGTGGAAAGTGCAGATGACGTTGAGTAATGTTGACGGGATACTCAATAAAATCGACGACGATAAAATCAGAGCTGAGAAAATCCCGCGTGAAATCAACGACGCGAAGAAAGCAATTGCGCGCGTTAATTCCCAAAGTACGAACACAATTCTAAAATTAAAAATTGAAAAAATTAAATTTTTTTTTTTTTTAAAGTTCCAATCGTTCTGGAAACAATTCCAAAAATCAAACGTTTAATGGACCGACTCGGCAACAAATCGAACGTGTTGCGAGTCCTAGGAACCGACGTCGAAGACAAAATTGCGCAGTTGAAACGACGAGTCGCTTTAGCTCGAGATCGAGCCAATCGAGTAATTTTACACTTTTATTTGTAAAAATTTTTAGATTTCAAAATTTTTTTAATTACAGATTAAACTCGGGGTGCACGTGTTCGAAGATGCGGCCATTCAAGTACACAACCCCGACCGATTGAGCGACGCTGCGACGCATCACACCATGTCGCTCTACTTTAAAACGACGTCCAAGGACGGATTCCTCGCCTATTTGGGCAACGAAATCGGAACCCACGAAAGAATCCGCAGGACCAAAACGGTGAAAACGAACAAAATTGATGTTTCGGAAATGAAAATTGTTAATGTTGATGTTTATTTAGGATGATTTTATGGCGCTGGGCATCGAAGGCGGGCGCGTTTCGCTCGTTATGGACATGGGCTCGGGCTCCGTACGCGAGTACAGCGCGAAATCGCTCGATGTGTCGCAGGACAGGTGGCACCAAGTCATCGTGGAAAGAACGGGAAAATCGGTCACGCTTATCGTGCGCACCGAAGGACAAGAAGACGATGTCAATCGCTTTTCGCTGCCCGGATCGCACGCCGTTTTCAATTTGGATCAAGAATATTCAAAGTTTTACATCGGCGGGGTCCCCAAATCGGCCAAAGTGCGTAGAATCGCAGAAAAAAATTAATTTTTCGTTTATTTATCGAATTATTTCGGTTTTTGTAGATACAAACCGAAGTGCGGCATCTGCATTTCGATGGGGAAATCGAAGAAATAACGTTTAATAATCATCCGATTGGAATCTGGAATTTTGTTTCGATCGAAAATTACATCGACGGGTGTATCGAAAGGTTTTTGACAAACTGTTTTTAAATTTGCGAGCAATTAAATGTATATTTTTAGGGATACGTTGGTGATAGTTACTCCGAGTTCGGGAGTTCGATTCGACGGGTTCGGTTACGCGATAATGAAAAAACGTTCTCACGATAACTTCAATCAGAGAACGGAGATTGTTTTACAATTTAAGACGTACGCGAGAGAAGGACTTTTGTTCCTTATTGGAAAAGAAGTAAATTGAACCTCTGCATTAAGTCATTGAATAAAATCGAATTGATCGTTTCAGGCCGATTACTTTGCCATCGAACTGCGAGACGGACGCGTCGTATTCCAATTCGAATTGGGAAGCGGACCGCTCAAACTAATGTCGAACGAATTCCCCAAACTAAACGACGGCGAATGGCACTCCGTTCAAGCCAGTCGCAGCAAAAAAGAAGCGCGCTTGATGGTAATCGCCAATAAACCCCGATATTCCTCACAACCACATTTAATTCTAACAATTTAATTTGATCAGATCGGTGTGGCGGAAGTGGGAATCGGCACGGCGCCGGGTCATCTCGATGATTTATCGGTCACCAACGACATCTTCGTCGGTGGTTACCCCGGAAATCATTCATACAGGTATTTTTTAACCAAAAAAACTTAAAAATTCAAATGAAAACAAAATTTACATGTTTTTTCGTGTTTTAGGGACGTGACCAATGTGGACTTCGAAGGGTGCATCGACGGATTCCAAGTCGGCTCCAGTCCGCGTAATCTCAACGACAATATCGAAGCTTTGGGAGTCGCTTCTGGATGCCCCGAAAAAGTCAATTTAAAAATTAAAATAAATATTTTTTTAAATTATTTAGAATTTATTTTTGTGTTTTTAGATCGCTCGATCGGTGTCGTTCAGCAGGGACTCGACGGGGTACCTCCAACTCAAACTGCCCTCTCACGAACTAACGTCGTCGTGCGAGTTCACGTTCAAGTTCAAAACGACCGAAGAGAACGGACTTTTATTTTACACGGGCGAAGGCAGGACGTCGTTGTCGGTGTCGATACACAACGGCGCGATCGTGTTCAAAACGATTCCCGGCGGCGAAGTTCGCACGCCCGCCATGTACAACGACCAAGAATGGCATTTCGTGACGGCCACGCGCCAAAGCGACGAGCTTTTGTTGGATATCGACGATTTTGATCACACGAGGATCAGAATTGGAGATCGCAAAGACTTTTTAATCAGTTCCAAAGCGTCGGTATTCGTCGGTGGAAGCATAACGTTCGTTAACGAGGACGCCGCGCCAACTAAACGGTTTTTCGTCGGTTGCGTGGGCGACGTGACCATCAACGGCGAGTTTTTAAATTTCGCCAACTCCACTTATCAATCCGGTGGCTCGTTGGCCAGTTGTCCACTCGCGGATCCAGAACCGACGCCGATAGCGATACCGACGGGTAAAAATTTGAATTATCGGTGGTTTTGGTTGACTAAATTTTTAATTTTTTCTGTTTTTGTAGATTTGTATCCGGTTACGGATCACCCGGAAAGAAGAACGGAGAGGCCTACGCAACCGCCTACAGTGCGTCCGACCAAAGCGCCGCGAGGATGCGCTTTGCCGCGGACACCGAGCGATGATTACACCGTGACGGAAGCCAGCGGGACCCGGTTCGGCGTCGGCCATCAAAGCAGACAGGAGTACTCGGTGCGGCCGAACGAATTTTCGAAACACACGAATTTAGAAGCTCAGTTTAAAACGACGACGACTCACGACGGAATTATATTTTATTTGGCCGATAAAGACAATGATTTTGCTGCAGTGACGATAAACGGACACGGAATGGTGGATTTTTATTTTTATTTTGTTTTTGTTTATTAATTTTTTACATTTTATGGAACAGCTTAAATTTTCGTTCAATTTGGGAAGTGGAGTTTATAACGTGGATAGTGGGCCCGGTCAGTACAACGATGGAAAGTGGCACACGATTAACGTTCATCGGAACCAAAGACGCGCAAAATTAACTATCGGTGCGTAAATACGTCGTTAAATGTATTTTTTTTTATATTTAAATTTCTTTTTCCTTTTTTAGATGGAAAATTAGTGGGCGAAGGTCAATCGAGTCAGCCTTCAACAGCCATGGAGATGGTCACAACGTTGTATGTTGGCGGCGTTTTTAATGGAATTAAAACGAAAGCGAAAGCGCAACTAAGGGTTTAAAAAAAAGTTGAAATTTGTTTGTCAAAATTTATTTTGAATGATTTTTTATTTTGTGTAGGGAATTGATCAAGCATTCGACGGTTGTTTAAGAAGACTTAAGATCGCAAATCGACCAGCAGAGGAGCCGCGAGCAAATGTGGGCACACAACCGTGTTCGGATAAAGTCGAGCCTGGAAGTTTCT
This sequence comes from Strigamia transsilvanica, assembly GCA_034701245.1. Taxonomy (NCBI): domain Eukaryota; kingdom Metazoa; phylum Arthropoda; class Chilopoda; order Geophilomorpha; family Linotaeniidae; genus Strigamia; species Strigamia transsilvanica. Next base: position 48,210 of record JAQIXU010000181.1, read on the forward strand.
TCAGCGACAGAGGCGGACATCTGATACTGCGTAAAACGATTAAACGAAATGTTTTTAGGTTTATTTCATTTTATTTCATTTCATTTTATTAGATGATAATTTCGTGGTTGGAACTGATTTAGACATTTCGTTGGAAATCAAACCACGTGCAATTTCCGGTGTTATTATGGCCATTCATGGCAAACTTCGCGATTATTTGGCATTGCAACTTCTGAACGGATCAGTGAATATTAATTTTTTCGTGTTTTTGTGCGTTTTATGAACTTTTTTCTCAATTTTTTAGGTCAAATTCAGTATTGACAATGGAGACGGGCCGATCCAGGCCACTTATACGCCGTTAGATGAGTTCACTTTGTGCGATGGCAAATGGCACAAAATTCAAGGTTTCGTATTCGTTTTTTGGTTTTTTTAAAACAGGTTTTTAATCTTATTTTATTCTTAGCTGTTAAAATGAAGAATATTCTCATGCTAAGTGTGGACGATCATTTCGTGGATCCTACTATTGGTGGAACGAAGCTTAGTCTAGCGGACACGAATGACCCGTTGCATTTCGGTGGCGTTCCACATCCGAGTGCCACGATGGGGATCGAAACGACCGAGCAATTCGTCGGATGCATTCGCAACGTAGAATTTAAGAAGGAAAAACAAAACCTGTCGTTAGCTCGAAGTATTGGGAATGTAACACTCAACGTGTGCCCAACTACTTGAGCTTTTCGTTTGTTTTTTTAATTACGTAAATAAAAATAGTTTCAGCAATCAAATCCATTTTTTAAAATTTTATTATTTCGTTTTTAAAATCTTAAGGAAAACAAAATATCCGAATTTACATCTCACAAACAACTAAAATTTGAAGACAAATGGTGTTCTATTATTATTATTAAGTTAAAAATACAGTTCATTACGGTGCATGGAGAAAAATAAAATTAAAAATATTGAGAAATTGAGCTATTTGAAACGTGACTGTACTTTGTTCACATTTCGCTATCACTTCCATTTACCAACTACAAAAATCAATTTGATGAAATATTTACGAATTTAACGATCTTAGAAACTCATTATCTCCCAGAAATCCAAATTCCTCTCCACGGTGAAAATCAAACTATGACGATGGGGTGTACTTCTGGATAAACAATTTTACATCTTGCATTTCCTATGAAACGAAATGACAAATTTAAAACGATTCCGATCATTTTTCAATCGCAAAACTTGCCTCGTCACATGAGCTGTGCATCATTCCGTGATAAGATTTGAACTCTGCTCGTGGAGCGAAGCTCTTCAATTTTTCGTGCGTCAAAACTCCCCATTTGTGCGGTACGAGTGGATCCATGGCACCGTGGCATTGAAGAATGGGAATGTCGGTGTTCCCCACTGCATTCTACGTGAAAAATTAAAACAAATTTACAATTTTTAACGTTTTTGATTAATTAAAGCTTTCAATTTCTTACGCTAGGAAATTTCGCGTGCATAGGCAACCAGCAACTTAGAGCTATCACCCCGGCCAGAGGTTTCTGATATCGGAATGCGGAATAGAGCGCCAAAGCACCACCTTGGGAAAATCCTCCGAGGAAAATTCGATTGCTAGGAATTCCATTTTTTTCTTCGGCTTCGATCAACTGATGAACTAAATCGAGAAAACAAATTCAACAATTTCAAGAAAAACGTCGAAAATTGGCATTAAAACCTGTCGACGTTGCTTTTTTAATTCCTTCCTCGTCCTCGGGTCCGTCTGCTTCGAGAGTTAGAAGATCGAACCTTCAATAAATCAATTTATTATTATAAACAACGCAAAAAACACTTTAAATATTCAATTATAATTATAATTACCACGAAGGCATTCGAACACCAGCGTTTAACGTTACGGCAATAGTAGGCCTAAATGTATAGTATTGAAATAACGATTTTTTAAAAATATTTTTAAAACGTTTTCTTACGCGGTAGGGCAGATGTATTTCACGTGAGGAAGACGTATTCCTGCTAAAGATGCGGCCCAGCCATGACTTAATTTCAAATTTCGTAGAAAAAATAAAGAAAATCGATATTAGATCATTTAAAATTTAAAAAAAATAAAAATACTGTGTGTAATATATTACCCAGTATCGCCTAAACCGTGCAAGAAAATTACCTTCAAGTGTGAAACGTGATGATTAGATACAATGTAAAAATGTAAAATTACAAGTAAATACTTACAGTGGCAGTTTGTTTGGCGGTAGCGGAGACAACCACGGGACTTGACATGTTTTTGGTAGAAGAACCTCCCATAAACAGAATACTAACTAAGACTAAAACGCAAATCGCACCTACGAAAACTGTAGTCGCGGTTAAAAGAAGCCGGTACACAGCCGTGCCGTTGCGAGTTTTTTCCACATTAAGACTAATGATGAAGATGACTCGTTGGCGTCGTTAAATTACTTTGCACTAGTGAAAACCCACGTTGGACCCGACATCTAGTAACGGAAAGGGAAACCGATCGGGCCTAATGGCCGTTCGCGTAACAAGAAATAAAGAAAACGTTGAAATCACATTTAGATCTTTGGTTTATTGACATGTGAAACAGCAAAAAAAAAAATATGGAAAATGATGCAAAACTTTCACGCTCGCTACATTGTCCAAAAACATTTATCTCAAATACTTTCCTAACCTAAATGGAAAATAGCCACAAAATGTCTACAAAAATGACTTTCAGCATTTAAAAGAAAACAAAACAAAACAAAATAAAAAACTGTTTTTATAATAAATTAAATACTTTTTTTGTTCGTATAACACTCGTACAATTCAATTCCAAATCGGTTAACTAAGTACAGTAGAAAAACAATTGTTAAACGTGTAAAAATTCCTCTCAAAGTTTGTTAAAATAAAAACTATTGTCAAATTCGATGTTGTTGCATTGTAAATTATTAGAAAACTCGTAGAAAGGCAGCCGGTTAAATCCTGAGATATTTCTGGCGTAGGAAAAAATTAGATTCCGTATACGGTAACAAACGAGAAAAGTTGGAGAGAATAGAAATCGATATTATGCACAAATTAAATTAAATAAGATACAAAAACTCTCGTTAATTACAAACAATCATAGTAATCAATTGTTATACATGGAAGCACGCGCGATAAAAACCACTTCCAAGTGCGGACTGCGCAACACTCAAGTTTAAGTCACAAAATTAAAAGAAAATAATTAAATTAAAAACGAAATAAGAAACATCCAACATAATTTCCGAGATCACAATTTAGCAGTTCGTACACAAAACTCAAGTTTTTTCTTTTTTTTTTCTTTCTTCTTTTAAGTAATATTAGAAGCAAAGACGAAAAACACCACAAAATGGTCGTCTTCGCTCGTCTCAAGGCCACACGACTCGAACCATCCGCAAAAAATTGGCGAAAAACTGGAATGTGGCACAAATTCAAAATTCTTCCGCGTCACGATACCTCGGCTCGGTTGAAACACTAAAATCGTCGACGTACGAGAATAAATATTCAAAAGTTGGCCGTTTGTTCGGATCGCTGTCCCAACACTGCAGCATCATGTCGTAAACGGCGTCCGGACAGTCACAATTCAGCGGTTTCGGCATTCGATAACCACGATCGACTTGTTCGATCACTTCGCGATTGTGCATTCCTAGAACCAAACAAAAAATCATTTAACAAATCCGTACAAAATCGCAAGTCGTTTCGTGTTTACCGGGGTAAGGAACTTGACCATGAGTGACTAATTCCATCAATAAAATGCCGTACGACCAAACGTCCGATTTAATCGTAAATCTCCCATATAAAACCGCTTCCGGAGCCGTCCATTTAACGGGAAATTTAGCACCTGCAACGAAAACAACAATTTAAAAACGCAATTTTTCAATTTTTTCCAAAATAAAATCAATAAACCTTGTCTGGCTGTGTATTCGGAGTCGTCGATGATCCTTGCGAGTCCGAAATCGGCCACTTTGACCACATTGTTGTCGCCAACGAGTATATTCCGGGCGGCTAAATCACGGTGTACGAGTAGTTTCACTTCCAAGTACATCATACCGTTCGCAATCTAGAAAAAATTAAATTTTTAAAATTATAAAATTTGTAAAATAAACAAATAATTTGATTCTAATCGACCTGGGCGGCAATGTCAATTAAATGCGGCAGCTTGAGATGCTTTCCGTCGCCGCTGCGCAAGTAATCGAGAAGGCTGCCGTTGACCATGTATTCAGTCACGATGTATATGGGCTCTTTAACGGAACACACGGCGTACAACGACACTAATTTGTCATGGCGGAATGTCTTCATAATGGCTGCCTCTTGTAAAAAGGCCTGCGCGGACATTATAGTGCCCGGTTTCAACGTCTTGACGGCTACTTCGGTGTTACCGCGCCACTTTCCTGCGTTAAAATAAACAATCAGCATCGTTTTCGATTTCTTTTTTGTTTTTTTTGTAAGACTTACCATACCAAACTTCACCGAAATTGCCACTTCCCAACTTTCGTTCTAATATCACTTCGCTGTGATCGATCTCCCATCTGTCTCGCGTTTCGGGAGATAAATCCCACATGTGTGGTTTGGGTTTCAAGCATGGACACGTTAGTTTGTAGCACAATCCGTTCGGTGCATCTAAATAAAACATTTCAATTATCATTTTTATTTTCTATTTTTATTTTAAATTTTAGTTTAATATTCACCGGAATAAAAAATCACTAATTCCTGTAAAGTGGAAAAAGTGTGTCTGGTCGTTACGAAAAATCCACCGTTGTCCAAACATTTGATTTTGTAATGTTTGACGTGGTCGCCTCTCTGCGGATCCCAATCCTTCATCGACAGTGAATAAGCGCCTGATGAAAAACAAAATGAAAATCATTTTCCATTATTACATTAAATCATATCTAGGACGATTAATCGAAGGACTATACAACTAGCCCAAATTTTGTGTCGTGGTTTGGCCGAAAAGACAAGAAATGGCGGACAACTATAGTTTGCGCCCAGTATCTTGATGCTAAATTCAAACTGAGCAAATGAATTTCTAATTCCAGTCCTAGTTTAGCTTAATATTAGACTTAAAAATGCGAAATAATGTAAATAAACAACAATATACCAGTAATATATAACATGGTACTGAAATATTGTTGTTTTATTTCATTTGTTTAGCATATTTATTTTACACAATTATTTTACACAAATTCAACCAAGTTTTAACCATTTCACCCATTTTTTCAGTGTGAAAATGTGAAAATTTTCGATTTTTTCCCAATTTAACAGTTTTTACACGTTCTTTTATTGTTTTTTTCCCCCCATTTCACAATTTCACACCGACAAAAAGACGAAAATGGATACAAAGTGGTTGAATTTGTGTAAAAACATGTTAAAACTGTTTGAATGAGTAAACACCCTGAAGAAATGAGTAAACACCCTGAAGAAATGAGTAAAAACTGTTAAAATGTGGAAAAAAAAAAAAAATAAATCGAAAATCGAAAAAATGATCATTCGAATTATTTACTTTTAACAAAACGTGTGGGTGAAACAGTGTAAATTGTGCCGACATGGCAACAAACGTGTTTTATCGTTGCTAATCGCTTATCGCTTATTG